>OZ014464.1:9401463-9513782 GCA_963966035.1 Acleris laterana
CTTAAATGAAATAAGAAATCTAGAAGCAAGTCCTGATTGCCTTCGACTAAATGTTGTGTTGCAAGCTGAGGGACATAGTTGTTTCGTGCGCAATAACAACTTCGACACTGTAAAGGTGCCTTTGCAGTGTAGGCTAATTTTTCATGGATTATGACATATATGTATATACCCGAATATTTTAAATACTGCCAAGATCATTTAAATAAGGAAGAAAATTGATGAAGTTCGAATACAAGAAATAAAAATAAAATAGCTACTAAAAAATTTCGTGTTCGTAAGGTTTTTAAATCATTTGTAGGTCAATGCATCCATTTCTATAATAAATTACCTGACGAAGTTTTAAAGTTACCATTTCCAGTACTTAAAACTTACTTGAAAAAGTCGCTAATGTCTAAAGCTTACTATAGGGTCGAGGACTATCTATCAGATAAAAGTGCTTGGCCTAAACTAAACACCCAAATAACTTAATAATAACTTCATCGTAAGAAATATGTAAACATTGTATATTGTCTAGGGGACACGGTTTCTGTAGGAGAATGTATCGAAACTTTTTATGTAGTTGTATTACACCATCATAATTAAGTATAATTTTTCATAATTATTTTCTATTACTTACTACCAATTAGTTCTGGAGAAAACTCAGAGTTTTGACACATTTTCCTGCTCAACTACGCGTGAATACATTTATTTCTTATCATATGTTAGATTCATTGTTTTATATAATGCTAGGTTAAGTTTTAAAATTGTACCTATATTTAAAAAACGACTAACTGTTGAGTTTCTTGCGGCGCTTCTTCTCAGCAGTGGTCTCTTGCGAAGCGCTGGTAGATTTTTGACGTGTAAAAGTGCCCGTGGGCCTACTTACAGAATAAACATCTTTTATCTTTTATCTTTATCTTTTAACGACAGTTTTTATTTCTAGATTTCTTATTTCATTTAAGATCCCCGTTTTGCAAGTAAAACAAAGTCGAGTTGCGTCATTTGTTTCAATAAGTGGCCTCTCTTACATAAGTCGTCGACTGATCGCTATCTGAAAATACATTTTTTTTTCAACATTTTTAAATGTGATTTTTATTTACTTTTGCTATTAGTCAGTAATAAAATAATAAATTGATCAAAGGTCCGGACCTAATTATCACATTGAAAACAAATATGAAACAACTATTTACCTCACAATAATAATAAAGAATTTTAATCAAAACTTTTGTTCACTCCACTTTTCAATAATAATGACCAGTAACTTCGTAAAAACAGTGAACCTACCTCTTGAATCAAAGCATTTTCGTTAATGCGGCTCATTTGTGCCACTGACTGTGACACATTGCACACAAAACAGTTTAGACGAAATCTAAAAGACATTTTTATAATTTATTTCGCTCTTACAATTAATGACAATCGTTTTCCCGCCAATAAGTACTAGGAGTTAAAAAAGTTAAAAGTTTTTTTTTAATCGGCAATATGCTCAGAAAGCCATTAGTTTGTGTGTCTATCCAGCCAGTATTCGGATTGGCCTTTTCTTGAAATGTAAATTGTGTTTTTGACGTAATTATAAATACTTTGTAAATTAGCGTTCTGTGGTTTTTGGGCTGCGCAAAATGTTTGGTAAACCGATACCGCATTTTGTCGAAAATGTTATTGACGCTGGGCAACGACCAATTCGTTGACGAGATCCGAACGAACATGAGTAGAGTGTATTATAGAATAAAAATACTGTATATAGATAAGATGGAGCTAGTGAGTGTAAAGTTAATAATAATAAGACTTAAAAAATGTTTTTTTTTTAATCCGTTCATAGAATATGTTTGGATTTTAATGATTTATGTTAACAATAACACAACTTATAAAATATTCAAAATGCACAATTTTTCACCGATCGGTTTAAAAAAAAAACACGAAAAACCAAGATTTTTTCCTTAAAATTCATTTCAAATCTAAATACTGAAGAATAGGTGACTAGGTGAAACTTATGTAAGTAAAAAAGATGCACACAGTATGTTTCTAGTTATTTTTACTATCGCCATAAACGGAAATATTAACGATTAAAAAAAAAACAAAAAATTAAAGACCTTTTTTACTTATTTTTATGAAACGCTATAACTTAAAAACCAAACTCTTTTTGAAAGAAGTTTTTTTGATGAAGTTGATCAATTTAATGGTTTCTAAAACATATATTTTTTTCGTCCAAAACAGAACACTTTTTTTTTTCCTTCATACATTTTTCTATGGAACCGAATTCCCTTGATTTTTCAGAAAATTTTTTTTTTGTCAAAAACTAGTCATAGGATTTTATTGCGCTCCAAGTATTTTTATATATCGATCAAGGCGCGTAACATATATTTTTTTTATCAAAATTCACCGATGTTTTTTTTTCCATACTTTCCGTGCGGTGTCCTTTGAAAAAAAAAATGCCTATACTGATGCATTTGCAATCTTAGGATTGAAGCCTTGAGATTGTAGTTTTTCGACTGCAAATGTCTATGAGTCTCAAATCTCGCCTTTTCTTTGCCTTTTTTTTTACAAATTTGGCCGTATGTTTTATCTGTAATGGTGTTGGTTCTGTAGCAAGCTTACTGTTTGAGCTTTGTTTGAAGCTTTTTGTATTTTTAAGCTGTCGTCCTTTTGTACCTTATTACCTTATTTACTGTTTTTATTTTTGTGACAGGGCTTGATACCGGGACATTTCGCAACACCCCAAAAATTATTCGTATTTAAAAACCGGTACATAAAATGGAAGATACGTACTCTTAAACATGTCCCGCTGTCTTTGAGAATCATGTCAGTTTTTTTTTGTAGTAATGTCTAACAAAATCTTAATAATAATCGGTACATTTGAATCGATTTATTAAATACCGGTACATGTTTAATTAATCGATATTAAAACGGTATCAAGCCCGCAATGAAAACCAATTTAAACAAGTGTGACCGTCCATTTAACGATGGCCTCTCGTGTTATAGCGTACGGAGGAAACCAGAGGCCCGCGTCGGTGGCCGGTGGATCACCAGCACTGGACCAGAGACCTGCCTCCAGGTATGAGAATACTTGACTTTATAAAGATATAAATAATATTAAAACTCGCACTTGACCTAGTCCTAGACTAAGCTGATAAGCTCTAGGCTTGTACTATGGGTACTAGACAAAGATACACATACTTATATAGACATATACATAATCATCTATTTTTAGTCACTTAATAAAAATTACAAGAGTTCACTAAAGTCCAATTGACTGATATCCGAAATGACTGAAACCATGGTAATAACAATGCTAGGGTGACTACTATAGTTATTGGCCCATCCATAGTAATTGGCCACTATTACGAAATTAAAAAGAAACAAAGCAATAGAAGCATGAACTCGAATGAATGGGACCAAAAAAAAACCTGTATTTCTCCAGCTTTCGTTTTAGTTCATATGTTTTTGTCTAGACGACGTTCTAACGCGGTAGAATCTCAGTTACTAAAAGTGTTGACAAATGTAGGTCGTTCGTTAAGAAAAAGTTAATGTAAGAGTTTTAGAAGAACTTAATTTTTCATGAAAGTTACGTAGCTAATGCTTGCGTGTTGTACTATTTTGTTGCCGGATTAAGTAAATATTAATTCTTTGTTATTTTAAAGATCACAAAGCAACAATAACCTCAAAATATTTCAACGGCTAATAACTGAATCTGAGTGGCTGTGGGATTTAGTTATTAGCCATGGCCGGCCAATAACTCATATTCCCTTAAATGTGTTTTCAAAGCAGTTTCAAAACTACAATGGTGTAATAAAATCTGTAGAAAAAATCTACAGTTATAAATATGTATAGTGGATCAGTTATTAGCCGGGGGTGGCCAATAGCTAAAAAGTAAGGCGGCCAATTACTCACTGTAATTAGCCAGAGTGACTTTAGTTATTAGCCATAGACCTTAATATACTTTTATGTTTCTGATTGTTTGACCTCCTTGGATATTTTTTTTAAATAATAATTATGGCAGCGAGATAATATTAGATCTGGGCTATGTCAAATTATTATTTTATTTCATGTAATTTTTCGTTTAAATTGTGTGGCTAATTACTGTGTCTTAGGGGGCTAATTACTGTAAATTGATGGCCAATTACTAATTTTAGAGAGGTTAGACTTTATTTTTTCTTTTTTCAAATATATATGTGATCTGATTTATAATCTGTTTTATTTCCTATAACCTCATTAAATTTGTCTTTAATTGAAATCACAGACGTGTACGTATCATTATTAAGTTTTTTTATATCGAGGTTTGAAGATACTTTTCAGCTTAAGTGGCCAATTACTATAGCAGTCACCCTATAATAACTATTATAGAACTGTTATTACCATGGCAACGCTCGTTATATAATTGTTTTCACGCTTCGTTTACGCTATAGGTGGTATTCTGATACCGTTAACGATAACTTTATAGTACGCCAGTAGAAAAATGTATTAAATTGAAACCTACTGCTAACATGATTACAGTAAAACACAACTGATATGGCTTAACGATGTACCTGCGCAGATGACGATATTTCGAAGCGCGGGAACCAATCAGCATGATCCACGCGTTGCGCGGTTGTATTCTGTGCTATTATTGGTTATTAGTGACGCCATGTTGACGCGCGCGTGTCATTCAGTCAGCCGTCAAACGTGCGTGAGTGAGATGTAATCAATTGATGCAATTTAATTTGCACCTTATAACTATTACGTACATTGGAACGTTGTTCGTGTCTGCGCGAACGAAGATTCAAGACACGCCATATCAATTGTGTTCTACTGTACCTACTTTCTTTACTTCGCCCTAGTCGAATACTATGTCTAATATGATTATTGTTTAACAGATCATCAGGCGAGTCCGAGCTATCCGTCAGCGGGGTCTCGAAGGACAAGAAAGACAAGAAGGGCGTCTTCGGAGGCCTATTTAGCAGGAAAAAGCGCCCTACTAGCCATCTGAACTAGCCGTTCAAGATTTAATTGACATTGGAAAAAACTAGCGGCAACATTACCATCGTATTTTTAGTAACAATTTAACTGAAAAACAATTGTATATTTCTTTAAGCAACATGTAACGGTTATTTAATAGTTATTACGCATTTTATTTGTTTTATTATAGCTCAATTACACGTCATTGGACCGTAAAGTTTGAGCTCAAAGTAATTTGTGTTGAACGAATCACAATTATTGTCGATTTTTTTTATCTGTTATTTCGATTGGCTATGGAAAAACAGATAAAATATGTAAGTGCTTAGTTTTTTTAAAGTCAATTAATCTTTATTTCAAAGTCATGCTTGTATATACATAGTATTCGTAATAATAATGTAACATTTTTGAAATGTCTAAGTCGTGCCTTTCTTTATTATATTTTAAATATTTGTATGATACCATATTTGGTACACGTTGTCAGGAGTTGCATGATATTTTTAGTAAAATGTTCAGTTTTGAACATTCAGTTAAATTTACTCATTTCCTCTATTGGGATAATCATAGTTTATACATGTATACATATATACGATCATTAGGTATGCTTATTTAATAATAACACAAAAAGATATATTTGATTTGACATATAGTCCTGTCAAATGAATGAGTAAGTGCAAACAATATTTCGTTTTTTACTGTTACGAAACTAAATTAAAAAATTAGGTCGTATAAAACTTGGCTTTAAAGTTTAAGCCAACTGTTTTTCTGTGTTATTATTACATATTTAAAAAAAAACTTCACAAAATCCAGGACCAATAAAAAACATTCCCATTTTTTAATTCGTTTTTATTGTCACAAATTCCAGGATGGGACCAAAAAAATAGGTATGAAGACATAATCGACAATAATATTAGATTTAAGGTATTATTTCGTATTTAATCACGTAATTATTACTTTGCATAATGTAATCGTAGTTTTAGTTTTAAATTTTACTTTATTAGGTTATGCTCCCGTTGAAAAAACATTAAGGTGCGTCCCCACTAGAGAATTTTTAATGTAAATCGTACATCAGACATGAGATTTCTTGAGAAGTTTTTCAAAAAAATCTTAACGCACTTTGAATCATTTATTGGTACTCCCAAGTGGGGACATTTTTATGATTTAAATACCACCAGTATATTATTAGTCGGGTTGTTTTTATTATGCATTTTTATATTAAATAAGATTCTCCCGTAATATTACATTGTCGTACTGTATTCCAGATGTTTTTTAAGTGTTCAGAAAACCGTGACCTCTTTCGAATCCACCGAACATTCGGCAGAATGCGAACGATGCCTTAACATGATATTTTGCGCGGAAAAGAAATACATTTGTTTTTTTCTGAATACTATTGACTTATTTTTTTCAAACTGCCTCCTAAAGTACAACCTTTATTAATATAGTAATACTCGTTGATTTTTACAAGTTTATTTGTTTGTTATTGATTCAAGACAATGTAATATTACGCGCTGGCAACACTGAAACAGATTAGGTTTTGACAGTTCTGTCGAAATTGACAGGTGTAATGTTTTAAATTTACGAAATATCAGCAATTTAAACTGTTGTTTTTACAATTTTAACATGTTTTCGCTTATCTGTAATTATATTTACAGATTGTTTTAGCCACGTTTTCCTGTATTTTCCTATGTTACTAGTTTTAAGCTTTAGTTGCTATGTGAAATATATTTTTATGTATTAATTTTAATGTTTTATTCAAATTTCGTAACGAAATGATTCAAGCGCGAGTAAGGTTAAAAATAATTGTATTTTTTAAGAGCAGCCACAAAAAGGAAAATTAATGAAGTACCTACGATTGAGAATAGGCAAAGTGAAATTGCACAACGGGACCCTATTCATATGCCTCCGCTATACGTCCGTCCGTCCTCTTTTTTATGGCATGGA
Organism: Acleris laterana; assembly: GCA_963966035.1. NCBI lineage: Eukaryota > Metazoa > Arthropoda > Insecta > Lepidoptera > Tortricidae > Acleris > Acleris laterana. Next base: position 9,408,310 of record OZ014464.1, read on the forward strand.
GAAGACAGACGAGCACACAGGCCACCTGATGGAAAGTAGAAACTGTGACCCATAGACATTCGCATTCATAAGACTGCAATGCAATCCTAAGACTGCAAATAACCCTAACTAAAAACAGCTATATCTTTTGAACCGTAATAGGTAGCAATTTGATTTTTTTCAGAATATATGTTAACACAGCGAATTTACTGACAAATGTAAAAAAAATAAGAAAACGAAATAGTAAAGGTCTCCATACAAGAAACGGTTTTTTTCAACGTGTAGGAAGAGAGGACAATAGAGAGATCTCTCTCAAGGTGTTATGCCTGGGGACCTAAGTCCATCGGGATGTAGTTGGAAGTGGTATATAATATGTCAACCGACTGGAGAAGCTTCGTTAGCGCGATGCAGACCACTTTAGTTCCGCTGTCTGACGCTGGTGGCGCTAGCGAGTTGGTTGATACAAGTTGCCGCTAGATGTCGCTAGGTCGCCACAAACGTATTTGGTTGCATTGTAAAAACGGTAAAACATACAAGCGTCAAATTTGATATTATAGACCAAACCCTAAAGAAAAACAACATATACTAAAAAATGGTCAAGTGTGCGTTGGGTTCGGGCTGATTTTATGGAACCCTTGGTGCGAGAGTTCGACTCGCACATGACCGGTGTTTTATTTAATAGACCTGGCAACACTAGCGACATTTTTTTTACAGATTAAACATCAAGAAGGCCCCTCGCGTAAGCACTTAAAATTTGCTGCTGATTTAGCGGGTTGTAGTTGGACCCGTACCGCCTCACAACCTCGATATTACCGTTCTGGAAAACTTCCTCCAACCCTAGCCTAACTCTAGCAGCTTGTGCCACGTTGTAGTCATAATTCGTGCCTTCCTTATTCTTAATATAATAACTTATATCCCCCTGCGGATTCTCCGGCACTCTCGGCTGAAATTTATTCATATATTTCACAGAACGCTTTGACTTTTTATGCTTTTTGAGGTTAGTTTTGGCGGGACGTTTGACGTTTAGTTTCTCCAATATCTTTTTAATCTTGCTCGCTTCTTCTTTGTCTTTGTTGTAATGCACACCAAGTTTATGTTTTACGTAGCTACTTAGATCGGGCATAGGATTTTCTGGCTTCAAGTATTTAAATTTCTTTATTACTATAAACCTTTTCGCTCTCTTTTGAGACAGATTTTTATCTGGAGAAATAGAATTACGTACAGATAATTCTTTAGAATCATCGTCATCGATTTCCAAATTCGAACCAGTCCACGCTTTGTATTTGGCATAATATTTAAAAAGGTCCTGCAAAGGGTCTTCTTGAACCGATCTCTTGTGTTTCGTTTTGAGAGCTGTCACCGGGCGCGGCGGGAGCGAAAGAGGCATATTTTCCTCGGCGTAATCTTGTTCCGAGTAAGTATATTCGTGGTTTTCTGAACCAGAGAGTGATAGGTCTGGAGAAAACGTTGAGGGAGCTGAAACAGAAAGAAATTAATGGATACAATAGGGTATTTGACAAGAGTGAAATTAAATTGGCGTTTTATTAACAACAGATAAACATTATAAAAATACTATGAGTAAATCAATCTTATAATTTAGTTTTCTATTTTAAGATTTTTAAATTCATAAAATCCAACAATGATGACGCTGTTTGATTGTGACGTCACAAATTCCGTAGTAACGGAGCGGTTTTGATGTTTCTTAAAAAGAAGCTGATTTGACTTTAGTCAAATACCGTATTATATAAACCACTCCTACACTTATTAAGGTCGAAAGTAGAAACCCACAACTCGCACGCGGATTTTACTATTTACTATAACTTTTTTCGGAAGGTTGTCGGCTGGTTGTTTTTTTGCGTACCATTGATATAGGTACATACATAATGGGAAAAACTCGATGTTTTGCCATTAAGACAGACAAAAAAAAATATTTTCGTACAAAGTTGTGATATCTTGTGATATGCACGAGGGCAAAGGGTCGACATTATTTTTTACAAGCTTTTATTTAACTTGCAATGTATACATACATGTATGTATGTAAGGTTCAAACCTGCAAGTTAAAATTGACCCACTTCCCGGTTTCCGATGAAGCTGAAAATTTGCATACGCCTTTAGTTCTGATGACAGTAGAATAATATGGTACCATCGAGCTGATCTGATGATGGAGACTCAGGGTGGGCATAGGATCTCCTAAATTATACATGATAAACCCATAGTGTTAGGGCTTGTTAGAATTGTCTTGACGAGTAGACGACGACTGTGCAAAAAAAAGTACAGTCGGCAACAAAAGCTGGTCCCAAAATTTTTTTTTTGCATGAGCTTACGAGGGCACAATAGCAATGATTAGAAATGCTACCTGGCCATCCTTTACTCATGAACGTGTCTGGGTTCTCCTGGCTTCTACGTGGCGCTGCACAGCGCTCCGGAGCCGGCTGCGAGGAGTTCTGGCTCATGCAGGTTAGCAGGAACTGCAGATCCTCAGTGGAGATCAGCGTCGGGACCCAGGACAGCGCGCGGGGTGGTGATGAGGAAGTTGGAGCTGAAAGCATTAGATAAGGGTTTCTCGATTTAACCGCCGACTTCGCATTAATATGCCAGCTAAATTTAACAACTTTCTTGATCTTTAAAAGTACTTGTACTGATTTTTATAAAAAAATAAAAATACAGGGTGGTACTCGATAAACTGTACATATTGAAAGGGGTGAAATTTTAGGTTTATTTATCGGTAAAACATTTTTGTTTTTAGCGACTGCTTTATTTTTACAGATTTTTAAACTTTTTAATAAAGTTTGGGTAGTACACTTACTTGTGACGGTGGTGTAACATTTGATCTAATAGCCCAAAAAATATAAAACAAAATGTTTAGTATTGACATTAGTAAGGTTTGTAATAATTGATAACAACATTAGACCAATAAAAAAACAACTGAGTAACTACTTTAAAAATTACTGCAAAAATGTCATTTTGTTTTCATAAAAACACAATTTTCTCAATTTTTTGCAGATATTTTATTACTATTTTTTGCTTATTATTATTCCTCGTTTAATTTTAGATCTAGCCTGCTCATGCAAAATGTGGTTACAGAATTATCAACAAGTTTTTAGAGTTGTTAGTAATTCTGTAGCTCTGCCTACCCCACTCTGGGAATAAAGGCGTGAAATGTATCTATGTATGTATTATTATATTGACAGCAGTTGAAACAACCGAATATTAACCTAGCCTCGCCCGACCTTGAAGTGTTTTAAATCCATAAAGCCACGTATCACACTCCTTGCTGCAATGCAAAATTAAATACTGGCACGCGACTTCGTGTACTGAAAACAATCACTACCACGAATTGTTTTTTTTTAAGTAGACACAGCGTACCTTATCGCTTTTACGCCTTACTCAGATCAATGCAGCAGTCCAAACATGATGTTACAGTGACAAAGCACAGTGTTGTGCAGGGTCCGTCCGGATCGCTACCACCATCTTATCCATTAACCTACCGCCAAACAGCAGTGTTCGCACTGTTGTGTTCCGGTTTGGGGATAAGACCGCCGGTGAAATGACTAGCATAGAGGCATTCCATCTTAGTCCTCAGGGTTGGCAACGCATTTGCAGTCTTAGGATTGCATAGCAGTCTTGTGAATGCGAATGTCTATGGGTCACAGTTTCTACTTATCATCTGGTGGCCTGTGTGCTCGTTTGTCTTCTCTATGCCATAAAAATAAAAAAATAAAAAATGTGCAGACTGTGCTTACTTGGTTGCTACATGAGCAGACTGTGCTTACTTTGTTGCTACATGTGCAGACTGTGCTTACTTTGTTCCGTGGTGACGAAATCTTGGGGTTTGGGGTCGTAACCGGTGAGGTGCGCCAGCCGGTCCAGGAACCACGCCAGCCGCAGGATCAGGGAGTCGTCATGCTGCGCGCCATGCTGCCGACCACATTTTATTTTTCAAGTTGAAGATTTTTTACAAAAGACATCCATTAATGTCCATTAGGGACTATACTAACTGCTAGTAGCGGATCCAGAGTCTAAGGGGTTGAAACCCCCGTCCTAAAAGCATTCGAGTCCGTGACATATCTTAAATTAACCTACCAACAACCTACTATGTGCTGATCTCTATGTATATAGCTTCAACTTCTAGAGCGATCGACCAACTCTGAAAAAAGCCATATGGTCAATTTCTTCTTCTTTTGTGGTAGGTCTACCCCTACCTACAATTTCTCTCGTAATTCGTCACAAACTTTAGTCGGCTCTAAACCTAGGCCTGTATATATTACTCTCTTTGATTAATCATCTCTTTTCTTTCCTAGTGGAGCGGCTGACTACTCCCTTATAAAAAAGCCCTTAGGTCATAGCGAGGAATTTTCTTAGGAGTGTGTATCAGTATATTTTAATCACATCCCCTTCCTTTGAAAGAGATGAATGAAAGCGTGATTATGTTAGAGATGTATGAAAGGTCAGAAGTTCCTCGATGTAGGGATTAAGCCCCTTCCGAACCAAAATCCTTAATCCGCTTAGCAGTAGTACTAAACAGCTGTTAAAAAACGCTATTTAAGCTAATGATATTTTATATTAAGATACGTCGTCATATGCGCGCAAAAACGTTCCTCAAAAAGCAGGGTAAATTACCCTGCTACCGTTCAGTTGCACCGCCGCCGCCGACACGCACGCATCGAAGACAATTAAACTTTACTACTGGAAAGTAACAAATATATTTAATAAAAAATGGCGTCTTGTGTTTTTCGAGGCTGCCGAAATTATACTGTTACTGTAAAAGGAAGAAAGGATGTCTCAATTTATTTGTTTAATTTGCACCGGCGTCACTGTCACCTGTGAAACGTGAGATACATAATTAGATATCGCATGAGTGCGATAAAAACGGGTAGCTTAATGGCGGCCGTGAGGGCACTTGTCTTAGCGGGAACGGCGAGCTATTTGAAACAACTATATATCTCTTTCTAACAATAGCGTTCACTACGGATTGCCGTCTTTGTCTCTATAAATATGGCATCGTTGCAACTGTCATTAAATTGGCGACGGTTTTTCATCGCGTTTAGTATGATCATAACGTATCTAAGATCCGTATTCATAAACTAATGTCAACTCTGATGCTCGTCTCGAGATGCGTCAAAAATGACAGTGTAGAACACGGTTTGACGTTTACTTTGACGTATCTTGTGACGGGCCTCTCAGCCAAGATGAGTTTATTAATACAGCCCTAAATATAAAATATCATTGATTTAAGCAGTTTCCGTTTGCCTGTACCTTTTCATACTTATCCGCATACAACTTATCCTGAAGTTCATTCGCCGCCCAAATAGCTAACTGCGCCAATCGTTTAACATGCTCGCTCGCCTGATCCGCTCTCATGCACTCCCTGAACTCCTCGCTGGTGTTCAAGAAGGTAAAGTTAGCAGACATGTTCATGAAGCTGGGGAAGCTGGTGGTGAGTTTGACGACATCTGTGGCGTTAGGGGGGAGGTTCACCGTGAAGTTGGTAGGCTGGTTGGACACGTTTGAGATGAAGCCGGTGAAGTTGAGGTTAGGACGCAGTTGGATGATGTTCTGAGGAGAGAAGACATGTAAATTTTTTTTTTTTTTTTTTTGGATTTTATGGCCTAGAAGACATGTAAAAAATGGTGTAATATGTTGCCATAATATGACTAGTGAATTGATGTTATGGAAAAGGCAGCTAGGGGCGAATCGTGATACGTAAGAGTTATAGGATAGTGTGGCCAACCCTGAGGAACAAGATGCAATGCCTTTAAGCTACTTATAGTGCCCGGCCGTTAACAAGTCAATCCTGACAGCTGTCATCGCAGTACAATTTATAACCTATTCTTTGGTTTGAGGTTATAATTTGTACTGAAATGACAGGTGTCACGATTGACTTCTTATCGGCCGGGCACTATAGTTATTTTGATAATAATAATAATAAGCAGAGAAACTGTATTTAGAGGCCACATTATGATACCATGCCTACACAAAAATAAAAAGGGATGGCTTGATGTGCTTCTGCGCGTAGAACGTGAGAGAGAGATAGTATGCGCGCGCCTAAGGCTTTACTTTGAAAATCGAAGTTCGAAATTACGTTAGCTCCATCTTTTTCTCTCGATTTAGTCTCGAATGATGAGTGACAGGAACGGAGCTAACGTAACTTTGAACTTTGATTTTCAAAGTAGGGCCTCTGGATAGCAGTGTCAAATTCCCAGCGGGCCAATTATACATGACACCTTTTTATCTAGCGGATATCTCTAAATTCTTAACAAAGTCGTCTTATACTTATATAACTCATTTTTTTTTTAATCCTATGTTGGAACTTACGGCGGTGACGTTCATGCGTCGGCAGTCCTCGAGCCTGCGCGTGTAGTCCTCGATGGCCCTGCGCAGTCCCTCTAGATACTCGCTGCCATTGCGCACCGCGTCGTGTACCTACGTGTCATAGATAAGATAAAAAAACGGTCAAGTGTCACTCGAACTCGCGCACCGAAGGCTCCGTACTTTCTTTACATTATAAAAATAATTAAAAATCTGTTTACGCGCTTGTGCCAATGAGGCCCTTTCATAGGATACCCCACATGACACGGTTAACTCAATTTAAAATTTGAAACGCCGTTTCTTGCTTGACCCTGTTTTTGTTCAAAGTCTGAAAACTACTTGCCAAATTATAGTTCTAGGTCACAGGAAAATACCCTACAAATTTTGATTCCCTTGAGTATCGAAATATACTTTAATTTAGAAGTTTAATTTTTTCACAACTTCAAGGGACTGTAGTCCTTAGTATATCAAACGTATACCTCCACACGTTCCCGAGATAAAGGGTCTTGACAGACAGACGGACGGGCCACAAAGTGAACTAAATAAAATAGATAAATATCCCTGATATCATAGTGACCCTTACTTTCAAAGCTAATTTTCATAAAACCTATCTAAGATTGAAAAATAACTCAAATCGCGTCCTACTCGGTCCATCCGTCTCCGATGTGACAGACAGACACTTAAATGGACTTAAACTTATAACTTAAGTGTTTATAAAGCAAGCTTTAAATCCCGACTGCACGCGCTATAATGTCCGTGTAATTATTATTCATATCGTATTAACTTTTTGAATAGGTAGTCGTTTTAAGCCTTTATTTCGATATTTTGCTCCCCTAACTAATAACTAAACAAACCCATTCATAATATAAGTAAAGATAGAGATAAAAATTAAAACCATCGACATAATTTCAACCCTTCACAGTTGATAACTGTTCCAAAAACCGATTTCCATCAAACTATGCTAAAAATCACGCCAGTTTTCTATTAAAAAATATATTTGAGACAAGCATTACATGAAACTTATAACATTCTTATAACAAACCCCTTTTTTTGCGTTAGTTTAAATTAAAGTAGGTACTTGCCTTCTGTTCCATGTAACTGTGGTATTCATACTCATCAGAGTGTTTTCGATACTTTTGGTAATCGAAATGCTGGCTGACCGTATGAATGTTATCATACACAACTCTATCTTTAAGTTTTTTATCGTTTAAATCCTCTTTTAAACTTTTTTCAAAAACATACTTCCTCACTTGCGGCAGATCAATAGTCCACGAAAACGTCTCCTTAAACGCTCCAAAAATTATAAAAAAACAAAACGCGGCTCTAAATGTCAACATTTTGGCGGTTAAAAGTGATTAAAAACGAAATGGTCATAGACTTACGCCAAAATGGCCGCGAAACGTCAGAAAAATTAGACAGTCATTTTAGCGGGAATTTAAAATTAAGATTATTATAGTCGTTTTAATTTTAACTTGAAACGCGTTATTTTTCTCAGTGGCGGCTGAACAACTGGTGGGAAATTGGCCGACAATGATCGATTTTACGTAATTACCCGTTTCCCGCGCTGAGGATGAGGTTAGGCAAGAAGCGCCATCCGCTGCTCGCTTCCTTCGAACAATACATTTTGTGCAATATTTGCAGATACATAAGTATAACAACGCTTGGAATTCTTCTGTTACTGTTCCGTCGGGAAATGCGTAAGTTTTTAGGATAACAGTATGTATATAGTCTAGTTTGGTTCAGTTTAGTTTATTTATTCATCAATGTGTCAAAATGGATGGACCAAAAACCAAAAGAGCTGAGTGATATGTCATTAAAAAGCCACAATAAGTGCCCCTTGAACAATAACCATCTCGTGGTACTACGGCTTATTTTAGACCCGAGTTTCAGTCTACTATTTTATAAGGTGTTCTGCGGGTATTCTGTAAACAAGTACAACACAGTTTCCCATACATCGCATTTACTGAAATTCTCAGTTCTGAAATGAAACTCAACTTGGTGCCAATAGAATGAAATGAAGTAGGTATACGTAAATACCTATTACATAACTCTTAGCTCTGTTGGTGGTTGGTCCACCTTCCATAAAATTGTCCAATTGCAGGTAAAAAAAAATACGAAATTACATTGAGATCGTCAACATAAATCAAATATTATAATCAAAACAACAACAATTAAATATCTAATAAGTGGTAAATCGTCTGATTTCTATATACAACAATTAATAAATGTCAATACGAGAATAAAATCAAAGAAAATCATACACGGAGTAAATATAACGGATTATCTAATAAAAGGTTTCTAAGCTGATGTTTAAATGCTTTGTCGGATTGTACATTTTTAATTTAGACGGGTATACGTTCATAGTACGTGGGACCGAAGAGACGCAGATTCTTAACCACAAATACTATGCGACGCGGGAACTGTCCTCAAACCCCGGTGGTGTTGTGTTTACCTTACTATTTTATTTACTCAGCAGTTAAGTAGAGAAAAATATAGAACTCCTTGGTATTTTTCCCTTGCTTGGTATTCATAGCCAGTTCCGGACATTCAAAAGTTATTTTTTTAAGGAGCCAATATGGCCGAACGAAATTTTAAGCGAGACAAACCTTTTTTACCAGTTTGTTTAAATGTTTTTTTTAAAATAAGAACTGGTGTCAGCTCAATTTATATACAAGCCATTATCAAGCCTTGAAATTATCTACATATCCTAATTATTTAAACGAGCAAATTAACGGTTATAATTACGTTCCATTGACCCGCCGCGTAGAAATCAAACCAAGGCTGTTCCCACAGAGAACAAAGCATTGTATCGGTTTTATGGCGTATTATCGCATACATTACTTATACTTTCACTAAACGAAACTGTTAAGTGCTAAGATTTTGTAAGGTAAATGCTAGAATGGGTTTTATAAAATAGTGGTAGGGTAAAGGGCACCAATGATGGACAGTTTTAGCTGACGGGCACCGGTGATTGACACTTCATTTAAATTTCATACGGTCCTAAATTGATTGTGGCAGAACAAATGAATAACCCTTATCTTCTGTAAATTTGCCCTGCTATTTCTGGTTCCATCACCCTACAATCTTAAAAGTGGGTGTAAATATCACCATTAGATAGCATGCAGCATGCATAACTTACATGCATTTTGTTAAGGTTTTAGGTAGTTAGCGTTAAATGTTACAATTTAGGTACATACACATACATACATAAACTCACGCCTCTATTCCCAGAGTGGGGTAACCAGAGCTACAGAATTTCCAACAACTCTAAAAACTTGTTGATAATTCTGTAACCACATTTTGCACACTTAGGCTAAGATGTTTACCAGTGTATTAGTGACAGGTTGCAAGCCCATCGCCTAAGGCCCTGTTGTTTGATCAGTAGTTAAACTAACTAATTGTTAAAATTTGAAAAAGGAATCGAAAATTTGAAGTAATCTCAAGGAAATGTGTCAAATTTTCAATTCCTTTTTCAAAATGTAACAATTAGTTAGTTTAACTACTGATCAAACAACAGGCCCTAACAGTACTAGTAGTAATAGTAGTAGTAGTAATTTAGGTGGAATGGAGAAAAAGTACCTAGCAGATCATAATGTTTTTTTTTGTTGTAATTCTTAAGCAGTTGTTAGAGCAATCTGTAGATGCTATTCAATAAAATAAAAACGAACAATCGTAAAAATTAACGGGCGATTTCAAATTTTTACACATCGTTAGCCGGTAAGAAAATATTCTTACTTTAGTTTCACCAAACAGTCATAGATGGCGTTAGCTGTCCTCATTGCTATACAAACGGCAGTTGTTATAGTTGGGATGGGATCGATTAGATTGGGATATGTTATAGCACTTTTATATATACTGAGATAATCTAGGCTGATCCGCGTAACGGCGAGGAGGAGGGTGACCTTCAATGCAGCAACCACTTTCTCCACTGTTTGGAAAATGCAAGTGTTTTTTCTTACACATAAATGTTTGTTTTGGAGGAGATCGATCATACTCTATACTTAAGTACGAGGTGTCGCTTATCATACTGCTTCAGACCAGGATGTTCTGCTGAAGCACTGCATTGTCGTATAGTCCTACCCCTCCCCTGTTCCGAGGAACAAACAAAAAAAAAACATGTTTTTTTAATAGGTGTTTTTCATTGCAGCATTGCCATTTCGTGTTCCCCCAACCGAGAACCACTAAAGTGGTCGTGTATTGACGTGCCTACGACGCCATCGACCCATATAGTGGTCACAGATATAGTGCAAAATAGATCCGAGTATTTGTGACGTAAGTTGACATTAGCTGTGGTTTTCAGCTGTCATTAGCGTGTGAGGACGTTTGTATCAAGTCAAAGGCGTTCAAAGGGTTGACACGTGACTAATCCTACTATTATAAATGCGAAAGTTTGTGTGTTTGTTACTCCTTCACGCTGCAAGGGCTGGACGGATTTGGATGAAATTTGGAATGCAGATAGCTTATACACTGAAATAACACATAGGCTACTTTTTATCCCAGAAAATTTAAAAGTTTCTGAGGGACTAACGATAATCGAAATCTAAGCGGACGAAGTCGTGGGCAGAAGCTAGTTGTGTATATATTATGCATCATCCGGTGGTCTTATCGACATAGGTTTAGTGTCGTGGGCTCCCCTATTATATCATAACGTTGACAATACGATAACATGTCAAAAATAATTAAGTTTACCCACAGTATAGTCCATTCCAATAGAGTTGTCTTATTTAGTAAACAATGTTATTGGAATGTACTTTAGAATAGTCCCATTACTTTTTCAACGTCGTATCTGATGGCCGTTTTCTCGTGGTCCTACTATTTTTGTCCTACTGACTTTCGACGGAGCCCTGCCTTGCGGCAGGGCTCCTATTTCTGGGCGGTTTGCCCTTCGGGCGTTTAAAGATACCTAACGAACCTAACCTACCTACTTTTACAACCACAATTAGTATTTAGTGATCAAATCTAGGTTCACTTTTTGACTAGTAGGACAAATTAGTAGGACCACGAGGAAGTATGCTATCTGATTAAATAGTTGATATGAATAAAACTTGTGTTCCGTAAAGAATAAAGACTATTTTCCTATCTAACTATTCGATCAAATACGAGAAAGGGAAAATAGAGCCTTAATAGGAACTTCACAATAAAACCATCTTTTAGTAGTGTAATACATTTATTTAAGCTAAAATAACTTAACCTCTAAATATTTGTGAAAGCGTTAAGGCATCATATCATATTATTAGCAGGGATCGGAAATTCAGATGCTTTTATATACCTACAATTAGCAAATTCCCAGAAATGCTCAGAAAGTATGGGATCGGCTTCTTATAAATAATATTTTAATTATTTAACTTCCGGGAAAAAAATGTGGTGAAACACCAGCTTCACAAATTTAATTTAGTTTGATGATAATGAATAGTGTATGTACTGCTAGTTAAACAAACATATTTTATATAAAGAAACAACAAAAATATGTTATTTAAATACTTTAATACGTAGGTATGTGTCCTAATTTCCGGGAAAATTGTTAGCAAAATTAAATTCGAGTCCGTCTCCATACTACTTAACATGAACGCGGTGTAGGCACTAAGGCCGAAGTTTAGATATAAAAGCATCTGAATTTCAGATCCCTAATTATTAGATATACAAATTAAATGCTTCAAATGAAGTTAACGTTACACGTAAGAGATCCACTCTTAAACGTAGAAATACTTGGGAAATATGCGAATCGGTTCACGAGTTGTTCGATTGAATGCAAACTTTAAGATATGAATGAGTTGCCACATTTTGAACCGACCTTGTTATGTGCTAGATCAAATTCCCAAAAACTTTTTTTTACTATTCCAGTTTTGTCAGTCGCATTCGTTGCACCATTTTGCAAATTAAAATACTTTGTAACAAAGAGTCGTCGAATTTTAATTCAAGGTGGTAAAAAATTGGACCACTATACACTACATAGTTAAGAATGAAAAACGCCTAAAATACTGTAAAAACAGAGCATTTCATCATATCTGTGGGAAATTGATCTAGCACACGTCATGTTAGGTCCCCCCCCCTATGGAATTCCTAATCGTAATTTGTCCTAATGCATATCTTGTCCTAATTTCTATTTATCCTAAAGCCCTTTCCGGCTGAATTTTAAAACAGTTTGGTATTGTTATAATAATACAACGCTAACCTTGTCTTATTCAGCTGAAAACCTGTTTAGGACAAATGTTAATTCGGAAAAACAATGCGTTAGGACAAACGTTATTAGGGATTCCGAGGGACATCCGTGTAGAGTGTGTGTGTGTAGGTGTGTGTTGTGTGTTGTTTATCCCATGCGCGGACGCCCCATGCCGCGGCCCATGCCGGCGGCGGCCATGTTGGCCATGTTGGGTGCGTCGCCGGCCTTAGCGTTCTTGATGGTCTCGTCCACTGAGAGGATCTGCAAAATTACATATTTTTTTAATATCCTTGTTTGCACCGCCTATTTTGTTAAATTTTTTACTTTGCTACGTCTAAACACCAGAGCTATTGTTAACCTTTACTCGTAGACACTCGGGTCTTTTTTACGCTGTCAACCGTGACAGTTACATCCGGTGGCGCTAAACCAGTATATCCGTCAATGGCGTGGAAAAGGTTAATTTTCTTTGTGCATCTTTATTGTATCTGTATGGTATCTGTAACTTGTCTGTATTGTATCTGTATTGTATTTGTATTGTATCTGTATTGTATCTGTATGGTATATCTGTAATGTGCCTGTATTGTATATGTATTGTATCTGTAATTTGTCTGTATTGTATCTGTATGGTATCTGTTATGTATCTGTATTGTATCTGTATGGTACGAGGGTGCATTGAAAAGTTCTGAGCCTAAGGTTGTATATAATAAAAAAAAAAAAAAAAAAAACTGGCAGGTAAAAGTGCCATATTTAGTCGCCATTATGCACTATCTTTTGTTTTTTTCTTGTCACAATTTTGCATTTTATGCTGGAACTGCTACATAAGGTCACTGATTTTTCAAGTAATGGATAAAATTGAGCACCGTTCTGTCATAAAATATTTGCAAAAGAAGGGGTTAACACCAAAACAAATATTTGAAGATATGAACAAAACATTAGGGCAATCTGCTCCATCGTATGCTACCATAAAAAGATGGGTAGCTGATTTCAAACGTGGCCGGGAGACTGTTCAAGACGAGCCTAGGAGTGGGCGGCCGTTGACGCCTACTACGGATGAAAATGTCAATAAAATATTAGATGCGATAATGAAGGATAGGCGATTGAAGATTGTGGAGATAGCGGAAGCAATGGGTATTTCTTATGAGCGGGCACAGAACATCATCACCGATGTTCTTGGATTTTCTAAGGTGTCAGCCAGGTGGGTGCCTAGACTGCTTTCAGTCGAGAACAAACGAGTACTGGTTACAATTTCCCAAGATTGTTTGGACATGTTTCAACGTGACCCCGAAGATTTTCTCAATCGTTTTATAACTATGGACGAGACATGGGTCCACCACAGTACACCAGAATCGAAAGAACAATCCAGGCAATGGAAAAGACCAGGTTCACCACCACCCAAAAAACCCAAGGTCATTTTGTCAGCTTATAAGGTAATGGCCTCGGTTTTCTGGGATTGCAGGGGGGTTATCATGATAGACTATCTCGAAAAGGGCAAAACAATAAATTCAGAGTACTATTGTGCTCTTTTACGTCGTCTGCGAGAGGAAATTAAAATAAAGAGACCTGGAATGCTGTCGAAAAAAGTATTGTTTCACCAAGACAACGCTCGCGTTCACACTTCGGCGAAATCAATGGCACAAATACATGATTGTGGATTTGAAGTGCTGCCGCATCCCCCTTACTCGCCGGATCTAGCTCCTTCCGATTATCATCTCTTCCCAAACCTCAAAAAACACTTGGGAGGACAAAGATTTTCGACTAATATGGAGGTACAAGAAGCAGTAGACTCATATTTTAACGACCTCAGAGATTCTTTTTTTTTTGATGGGATAATGAAGTTGGAGGCGAGGTGGACTAAGTGCATTGACCTTCATGGAGACTATGTCGAAAAATAAAATTGTTATAAAAAGTGAGCCAGTTAGTTTTTTTTACCAGGCTCAGAACTTTTCAATCCACCCTCGTATTTGTATTGTATCTGTGTTGTATCTGCATTGTATTTGTATTGTATCTGTATTGTATCTGTAATGTATTTGTATTGTATCTGTATTATATCTGTATGGTATCTGTAATGTATTGTATCTGTATTGTATCTGTATTGTATTTGTCCTGTACCTGCGCGGCGGCCTCGCAGGCGGCGGTGACGGCGTTTATCTTGACGACGGCCGGCTCCCAGACGCAGCTCTCGAAGTTGTCCGCGATGTCCTCCTTCTGGATATCCACGCCGTACCACTTGTCGCCTGCCGACAACACAAACAGTTACAATAGGGTACATATTAGCGGATTACATACGGTGTATATTGTTTTTCACACCACATGCTCGAAATTGCCCAGTTATCATGCAACCCGTCACTAATATACTAGTGAACATGTTAGCCTGATTGCAAAATGTGGTTACAGAATTATCAACAAGTTCTTAGAGTTGTTGGTAATTCTGTAGCTCTGTCTACCCCACTCTGGGAATAAAGGCGTGAGTTTATGTATGTGTGTGTATATATCATGCAAATTTCACCTTAATTCATGATAACCCCGCCGGTTAATAATAAAATTTGAATTCCTATGAAAAACTCCTTTTTTTTTAAAATAAGGGACTCCAAGTTTTAATAAAACGTTGTTTTCAGTAAGTAACCTTGATTTTTAGTGTCTTCGTCTTTGTGTTGAGTTTGTGCTTAAGCTGCACTCAGGAATTAACTCGTAATACCCTCGCTACGCTCGGGAGTTAAATCTGCAGGTCTTCATTTGCTCGCGCCCGTGATATAAAACAGTGCTTTATCCCCTCGGTGTAATTTGTAATGTCTGGAAGTCTCTTGTTGATACATATTGTTGGAAAGAGATTTCCGCTTGTATTACAAGTTACAAGCGTTTGATAAACGGGCCCCTGTTTGTTACACGCTGTTATCGAAGCTGTGAAAGAGTCCCTGATCGTCCCCTCACCCTGGTGGTGGCGCTGGCGCAGCTTGTTGAGCAGGTTGGTGGCGTCGAAGCCGGCGTTGTCGCAGAGCTGGCGCGGGATGGCCTCAAAGGCGCGCGCGATGGCCGCCAGAAGCAGCTGCTCCTTGCCCGCCACGCCCTTCGAGTGCTCGCGGAGGTGCCGCGAGATCTCCATGTCGATCGCGCCGCCGCCTGCGGACGAACATCACGAGTTAGTACTTTTTAGGATTATTATAATATATATATATATTTATATATATATATATATATATATATATATATATATGCGTCCGCGTAGAATTAATAATTTAGTACTAGGCTGCGTTTCCACCAGAGGTGTGCGAGGTAGCTGAGCGGCGCGAGGATGCGTAGCGAGAATGTGACTCGCAACACATCCCTCGCAACACATTCCTCACAACACATTCCTCTTAACCTTTTCAACGCTATGTCAAAAATAAAGTCGTCGCTCACACGCCAAGGACAGCTAAACACCAAAGATAATGTCAACTTTACCTCATAGCCAATCAGGTTTAATTTGCGCTGTCAACCATGACGGAAATATCCGTCGTTGGCGTTGAACCAGTGGTGCGGATATATCCGTCAATGGCGTGGAAAAGGTTAACATATCCCTCTTAACACATCCCTATCAACACATTCCTCGCAAGACATCCCTCGCAACACATCCCTCTTAACACATCCCTATCAACACATCCCTCGCAACACATCCCTCGCAACACATTCCTCGCAACACATCCCTCGCAACACATCCCTCGCAACACATCCCTCGCAACACATCCCTCGCAACACATCCCTCGCAACACATCCCTCGCAACACATCCCTCGCAACACATCCCTCGCAACACATCCCTCGCAACACATTCCTCGCAACACATCCCTCGCAACACATCCCTCTTAACACATTCCTCGCAACACATCCCTCGCAACACATCCCTCGCAACACATTCCTCGAAACACATCCCTCGCAACACATCTCTCGCAACACATCTCTCGCAACACATCTCTCGCAACACATCCCTCTTAACACATTCCTCGCAACACATTCCTCGCAACACATCCCTCGCAACACATTCCTCGCAACACATCCCTCTTAACACTTCCCTCTTAACACATTCCTCGCAACACATCCCTCGCAACACATCCCTCGCAACACATCCCTCGCAACACATCCCTCATAAGACCTCGCAAGACTTTAATTAATTATTCAGCCTCATTTAAGTAGAATCCTCAGAGTTGTCAGTAATTGGATCCGTTGTTTATAATCATCGGCTGGTCTTAAAATTGATATAATTTACTGTTTTTTAGATAATAACTTAATTAGAACGTTTAACTATTTAGCTAAGTTTATGTACGCTACGCATGCTGAGGTTACTGTTATTAGGAAAACAAATGAGCTCTAATAATACTATATGTATCCGTTGGTTACCTATCTGAACCACTAAAAATGTTAGTCCGAATTTCGTTTCGACAAAAACTATTCGACAAATTTCGTTTTATTTTATTTTCATTTGTCCGAAAATTCATTTCGAATTCTTACAATTCGGCATTTATTGTGTCGGTTTTTTGATCATTCGACAAATTATATGTTTCCATAAATTTCATTTGTCCGAAGTATCAGTTACCCCATGTAACCTTTCGGTTTATTAATAATTCGACTTTTTTTAATTGACTTTTATTTCATTTGTCCGATGTAACGATCCGATTTTTTTTTTAATTTTTTTTTTTTTTTTTTTTATGTAGGTGTTAAGTAGGTACCTAACTGCCTAATAAGGTACTGGAAATGTTTATCTCACGATGACAAAAATATGTCTTATACCTTTTGTTGATTCACCATACTCTAATTGTAATAAACAAGCAACAATAAATAAATGTAAATATTTTGCATAAAGCAAGAATGTTTTTTTAGGGACGACAAAAAAATAACCTCGAAGGCTAAGGCGGGAGCTTCGCTACGCTTCGCTCCCGCCTTAGCCTTCTAACCTAACCTATCCGAGTCGCTTCTGCCCAGACCCATCTTGCTCGCTCGCTTCGCTCGCTCGCTTTACATTTTTCATTAAAATTAGGTAGAAAAACGGTATGAATAAAAATAATTGATACTATAAAAAATGCTTACCTATCTGAAACACTAAAAAACGTTTGCCAGCTGTTTCATTTGCCATTTTTAGTGTTTGCGATAATATATAACAGCGGAAAGTCTGTCGAAAAATAACTTAGGATAGCGTTAAAAAGTAAACTGAAAATTTGTCTAAACGTATGCAGTGCCAAAAGTATCATTGGTTAAATAAAAAATGGGCTAATAAACAAAATACGTAACGTTTTTCGGACAAACGATACTTTTACTAAACGTAAAATGGTGAAGAAAAAAAATTACGAAACCTGTCATCGGACAAATCATAACAATTCGAATAGTTTTTGTCGAAACGAAATTCGGACTAACAGTTTTAGACTTTGAGATAGGTTACCGTATCCGTTCCCCGTGTGGTTGCCAAGTTAGAACAGTGCCACTCCATGTCTTCCCGTGGCTGTCGTAAGAGGCGACTAAGGGAATAAAGGCTTAGTACTGTTAGGCGATGGGCTTGCAACCTGTCACTAATACACTGGTAAACATCTCAGCCTGATTGTGCAAAATGTGGTTACAGAATTATCAACAATTTTTTAGAGTTATTTTTATTTATGGCATAGAGAATATAAACGAGCACACAGGCCACCTGATGGTAAGTGGAAACTGTGACCCATAGACATTCGCATTCACAAGACTACAATGCAATCCTAAGACTGCAAATGCGTTGCCAACCCTGAGGACTAAGATGGAATGCCTCTATGCTAGTAATTCTTGCCTACCCCACTCTGGGAATGGTGGCGTGAGTTTATGTATGTGTATGTATGTGTGCATGAATCCATTTATCAGCACAATACCATTGTATTTTCTGTTGGTAATCCATAATAGGTACATAAATAACTACGTACCGTTTAAGGCCAACTTACACAATACCACAATATTTTACATAGAACTCCTAGAAGTATCACCAAGTATTTTACTAACGTAATTGATCTAGTATTTCCAAGTATTTTCCCTAGTATCCCCAAATATTTTGTGTCCTATCCGACATACAATTAGTTTATGAAATTATTTTGTTACTTTCTTCGTGGATCATGAAGCAGTTAAATGGTGTGTTCAAAATTGTTAACATAGTTATATTAAAAATAGGGGTTTGAATTTATGGCACGTTTTATTTTTATCATTATAAACATCTTACCAGCGACAAGTGCGTCGTTCTTGATGCTACGTCGCACGATCATGATGGCGTCGTGAAGCGAGCGCTCCGTCTCTTCTAAGAACTGCTCGGCGCCGCCGCGCAGCACCATGGTGCACGTCTTAGCGGCCGGGCAGCCTGGGAGAAGGAAAATTACCTGGTATTTAGAGTATTCTTACCTAGTATTGCAGGTATTTTACCTAGTATTACGTAAAATTAAATAAAATTAATAAAGTATTACAATGTTATGTACCTACAATTGTCAATTGCAACTTTAAACGTTTAATTCATGTCGAAAATTCAACGGCTTTGTATTTTAATCAAAATACATGAGCAATATTTATAAATACACTTTTTTGAAAGTTGCTTTTATCAATTAATAGTATTTTAGTTATTATAAGTAGCTACCAAAACAAAATCAAAATATATTTTAAAATGGAATCTAAACTATGCTACTGACAGAATGCTAAATACCAACTTAAATTTACATGTATACAATCAGAAATAATAACAAAATGACGTTACTTACAATTAGTTAAAACAAACTAGGTACAGTACAGTACTACCAGCTTCTTTATAGTTTTCGACTGGGCTTTACTATGACGTGTAATATGCATGGATCTTTTAAATTGCATTTCTCAACATATTATGAAAACAAGAAATACGGCTGATACAAGCATTTAAACTGCTAATTAGATAGCGATTAGACAGAAAGATCCGATATACACTGACGACCTGACGTCATGTAACACGTCGGCTACATAAACTCCATGTTAAATTCTGTTTTGATAGAAAGAGGAACCAATCTTGGTTGGCTTATATGTTGGTTATTTTTATAGCTATTCAAAAGAAACAGTTTTCTCAAGTGATTGCTTTTATGAAGCTGTAATGTTTTTTTAAATGAAATTCCCTATTGCACTCGCAACAGTATATTTGTCACTCGTGTCTCAAAGAACAACGAACGTGCACAATTTCAAAATTAAAATAGAAGTTATTTCGTATAAATAAGGTTTAATTTGCATTGCATAGCAAACATTTTGCGGTATTAGTGACACGTTTTGTATTCGACGTAAAGCGTTCAAAAGGTCAGTACCCTTACCATAAGTCACAATTACCGTAGAAGAAGAAGACGGGTAGAATGCTCTGTCCATCGCAGACCTCGCAGTATTCAGGGACAGAGCCTTCGACTCGCTAGCGAGTACGGTAATTGTAACTCATGGTAAGGGTGTAGTAGCTGGTAGTACTGTAGTCGAAAATTATTACAACATTTTACCATCAGGTTGGCCGCCTTTTTCATATCCTAAACAAGGGAAGAACTGTTACAGCAACGGTAATTCAAATTTCTAAAACATGTCTTAGAAGAATAGGCTATTTGACAGGTTTTTGAAAACCATCTCAGATTATTTGTTGGTGTTTATTGAGTACTCCAAAAGTGGTAATTTTAAATTCTTTTATGTATTTCGTCTAAAAAAAGGTAATAAAAATTCACTTTTAAAATATGCCGCCAAAACGCTTTCTTGGGCAAGATGGCGTCGCACAGGAATCAGTGACGTCAGTGGTCAATACATAAACAAACTGACATTGGCTAATCCTATGAAAGCCAGAAAAACAAACAAACGTCAACTGTCATATAGAATATACAGACATCCTATAATCTGTGATATTTACCGACCCTTGACGTCATCATGGATTCGGCGCCGTTTTCGATAAAATGGCTACAGATAAAAAAATATCAAGTTTTATCGTGGTTTTTTGGATAAAAGATCCATTTTTTTAAAGTAAGAATACCTTAAATCGATTTTAAAACTCATAATTTATATGAATATAAATAATTATTACGTTTTTTTTCACCTTGTCAAATAGCCTATTAGTGGATTATTAAGAATTCTTCTATATTTATTATTGCAGCCTCATTTAACTAGAATCCTCAGAGCTGTCAGTAATTGGATCCGTTGTTTATAATCATTGGCTGAAGTTTTTTTTATCGTGACCAAGTACTGAAACTAGTATTTCAAGTATTTTATCTAGCACTAGCTGCCTGCAACTATGTCCGCGTTGACCCTGCCACTGGAACTGTTATATCATATAATGACATCGAAATAAGTAACAACGTTTCAGTGTAAAGGAATAACAAACATACTAACACACAATCACGACTCCCGCATTTATATTGACATGATTTTAACATGTGTTTAACTATCCCAAACTATTTTATTTCACATGTAGTATTTAAGTACGTTTACCTAGTATCTTCAAGTATTTTACCTAGTATTTCTAAGTAGTTTAAAGCTCACCAGTGAAGATGTTGTACCGGTCGCCGCCGATCTGTCGCTCGGTGAAGTGCGCGCAGTGGCCGAGCGCGGAGTCCGGGATGTGTCGCGCGGAGCTGAGCACGGCGCCCCCGCAGGCGCGCTGCGTGCGGCGCATGTCCTCCTCCGGCACGCGGCCCGCGCAGAACATGTCGCTGCGTATATAAAGCGACTTTGATTTATACACTGATCACACCGAAACGTTTCTTTAGATTTGTTTATGAAGAACGATTATTAAAGCTGTATGATTTCTCGGTAAGTGAACTCATATGTCAATGGATACGAGCGATCCTTAGATTCTAAGGTTGCAAACCCTAAAGGGACAGTCGTAGTCGCTGCACTAAAATAAAAAAAATATATATTCCATTATTCGTTCTAACACTTGCTAATTCTGATGTATGTCGGAACACCAAATTATAATCAAACTTCATGTACTGAATGTCAGCCTCATTCAACTAAATCCTCAGAATCGTCAGTAATTGGATCCGTTGTTTATAATCATCGGCTGAGTTCTATCATAGATAGATAGAACATTTATTTGTAAGAAATAGGGTAGTCACCAGTGGTCACCCAGAGACCAGTAGTCGACCTTATATGAGTGCGAAGAGTGGGAAATATATCTTCCGTACTCTTCTCAGTCATAAAAAACATAGGCAGAGGCCGACTACAGGTCTCTAACTGACCACTGGTGACTTTACCCTATCCATTTTCAAAGATTATGCGGTAAGTATAAACTAATTTTATACATTCCAATTCAACATGTCTCATAATATTATTCAATATAAGGATAACAATAGTTATTACATACATTAAATCACGCCTGTTTCCTAGAAGGGTAGGCAGAGACCACTTCTTTCCACCTACTATCATTACATTACTCAGCTCCTCCAGCTCCAAGTGTTAAGTATTTAACAGACTCAAATGTTAGTACTACTCATATTTTACGTATTACTTCCTGAGTATTTTACCTAGTATTCTACCAGAATTTTACCTAGTACTTCCTTAAGACTGCACCGAGCAAACGTCGAGCGTCTAGTGGCGCCCTCATTACTATTATTGTGTTTTCTAATTAACTAAAGAATTTCCTTGGAATCAGACGAAATGTTTTTGTAGTGCAAGTAAAAACACAATTTATGGGATACGTAACAAACTTTAATAACAATTACCCTTTGAGTAGTCACCTTAACGGGAAAAGGTGGCCACTTTTTTCAGTTAAGTTAATAACTTGAAGGTGAATTGTTATTAAACTATATGATATACCCTATAAGTTGTGTTTTCATTTGTAGTTCAAAAACCTACCGACCAATTTCAAGAAAATACTTTAGTTTATTAGAAAACACAATAATAGTAATGAGGGCGCCACTGTACATCCGGCGTACGCTCGGCGCAGTCTTAAGCATTCTCCTAAGTATTTTACCTAGTATTTCCCAATAACTCACCGGTCAGCGAAGTATTGCGTGGCCACATCTCCAATAGGGAGCTTGCTCAACACCACATTGGCCCCGCTCTTGTGCAACGCCGCCAGCTTGTCGTAGAGGATCTGCCACTCGGCGTCGACCACCTTCTGGTATTCAGACACGTTATCGACGCGAATCTAGAGAAAAAAGAAGAATGTTACTAGTTTGTTTGATTGTTTGTTTTGTTTTTTATCGGTATTAGAGTAGCTTCATATAATCGTTGAATCGTCAAGATTCGTCAGTAATTGGATCCGTTGTTTTTAATCATGAGTATTTTCAAGTATATGTTCGAAATACTTGGAAAAATCGAGATACTTCCATCATTGGTCATTATTCTGTGGTCAAATCCTAAACGTCAAAAATATACATAATGTCTATACATTATCTTTTAAAGCCTAGGTTAAAAAATGACAGTAACATATTTTAAAATGATAAAACGATGTTGTCAAAGCTCAAAACAAGGCTTTATTTATTGGTACATACAGTACACTTTATTTATATCTAAACAGACCAATAAATAAATTCAAAATGTCGAAATAACCATTTCAAAAGGTTATAGCGACCAATTAATGAAGACAGTGTTTCACAACGCGGTAAAAAGGTGAAAGAACCGCCAAATGGTAGAAATTATAAAAAAAAATTGAGTTGTACGCAATTCTGTAGCTCTGCCTACCCTACTGCGATTAAACTCTGGTTTCCTAAAGGTAGCGGTGCCGTCTTATATCGGCCGTAATACAGCTGTGAATGACGTCACAAGAACGTTGTCTATTTAAACAACGGTGTCAATCACCGCCGTTTAGGAAACCGCGCCATTTTATTTACATAGACGTTCTTGTGACGTCATTCACCGCTGTGGAAACCAGAGCTTTACACACGTGAAGATATGTATGTGTATTCGGGTGGTCCAAAAAAAAGGTATTTTTTTTATTTTCCTTCTCCACAAGGGTATTTTTATTCGATTAGACTTTAAATACCTCTGTGCAAAATTTGAGTGAAATCGGACAATATTTAGGGGTCGCTATGATTTGCAACTTAAATACGCCAAGTATCCACGACAGTAATTTTTTGTTAAAAATGACTAGCATAATTTAATTTCACTTTATGTTTATTTCACATAAACCATTCGTATTAAAGAAGTTCGTACAAAAAATTACATTTTTTTTCTTTTTTAAAAAAAAATGATTTTTGGACCACCCTAATGTGTATGTATGTATAAACACAATACTCTCTTTTGCGTCCCGCAGTTGTGTAGATAAAGGCTAACTATCTCACCTCGGCGTTGTCCCGCTCGGCCTTCAGCTCGAGCTCGATGTTGAGCAGCGCGATCTTGCAGCCCTCGTAGCTCTTCGGCTGCATCTCGAAGCCGGCGTACGAGAACGTCTTTTTGAACGCGACGCCCTCCACGAGGAACGAGTCTTCCAGCGCGCCACCAGACACTTTCTTGATGCCTTGAGAATACGGAAGTTATTTATTTACAGAGATGTACAAAATGGTTTTAAAAAAGCATTTAAATACAAAATGCAAAATACTTCTCAGATTTACTATTTCAAATGCAAAATACCAAATAGTTTTGCGTTTTGTATTTGAAATGCTAAATGCAAAATAGGTATTTTCAAAATACTTTTTCAAAATAAAATACCTTTAGACCAAATCTCAGATATTTTTATTTATTTTATTACGCTTTTTAACAATACCAGTTGTTCGAATACCTCATCACTCATTTTTCTTCTGTGAGGTTTCATAATCATCCCACCGTACGAAAAAAGTCTTTCTACTGGCGCTGAACTTGGTAAGGATGTGTTGTTTTTGTATCACAAAGTATTTTGCATTTTGAAATGAATATTAAAAATGCAAAATATATCTCGAAAGGTATTTCAAATAAAATACAAAATGCTTCTTACTAAAAAGCATTTAAATGCAAAATACAAAATAGCTATTTTGCATTTTGTATTTGCATTTTAAATAGAAGTATTTCAAATAAATCGCATCTCTGTTTATTTAACATTGCGCCGAGCGTACAGTGGCACCCTCATTACTCATATTGTGTTTTTTAATAAACTGTATTTTCTTGAAATTGGTCGGTAGGTTTTTTGTACTACAAATGAAAACACAACTTATAGAGTATATATATCATAACAGTTTAATAACAATTCACCTTGGAGTTATCAACTTAACGGAAAAAAGTGGCCACCTTTTCCCGTTAAGCTGCCTACTCAAAGGGTAATTGTTATTAAAGTTTGTTACGTATCCCATAAATTGTGTTTTTACTTGCGCTACAAAAACGTATCGTCTGATTCCAAGGAAATTCGTTAGTTAATTAGAAAACACAATAATAGTAATGAGGGCGCCACTGGACGCTCGGCGTTTGCTCGGTGCAGTCTTAAATTTTGCATACCATTTTCCTGAGTTTACATCATGGATGTTTTTTTTTGTGACGAAATTGTTATTTTAGGCGAAAAGGGAGGGCCCTCCCGGGGGGATTATAAAAGTGTTCACTAAATAAGACAAGTCTATTGGAACGGAGTTTAGGCCAATTGGTGTGACATCGTCCTCTAATTATTTCGTGCGAAGTCAAGGCGGGGCGCTAGCTTATAACAATAAGCCTCATGTCTACTATGTAGGTCCACACAATACTATTCAGTAATTGGATCCGTTGTTATAATCATTGGCTTATTTTAACCTTTGAACCAGCGTTTAACCTTTTTGCAGTAATTTAAATAAACAAAAAATAACAGGGATCTTGGATGTTTTCTATGTATTTAAGTATGTATTTCTCTATATACGTATTTTTATCCCTATTTAGAGATATACAGAGCGAAAGTGAGTGGACGGGTCGGAAGGGGCCGCCCTAGGCGTACTCTTTCGAATAAAATCGGAGAAAAACTGGAAAAAGGCCGAATCTTAAGTACCCGAAACCGACGTGCGTGCATGACTCGATGTATGAATGTGGAAGAAGCGAACGAGATTTGTCAGGATCGTAGCAAGTGGAAAAAATTGGTCTCTGCCTACCCCTTCTGGGAAACAGGCTTAGAGCTTAGTTAGGGACTAGGTCACAGACCACTTACCCTATAGACTCCGCTTCGGAACAGTTTGTCTAGTATCTCATTAAGCCAAAATGGCGGGGCGCGGGGGGCGGAAAGTGCACCGTGATTGGCTAGTTCAAAGTCAACGAATAATCAAGTGTGCGCGTCGTGGTGCGCGCCAATAGAACCATGGCAACCAATTAGTGTTCTGTGAGCATAAGCATGGCTTACGGGGGCGCCTTTGTATGCGGAGTCTATAGGGTAAGTGGTCTGTGGACTAGGTCAATTGGTGTCACATGGTCCCCTGATTTATCTCATATAGTCTTACCAATCATGTCCAAGGGGAGCAGTGGCGCGTCTAGAGACAACACGGCGTCTACGACCATGGCGGAGAAGTGATCTTTTTGTCTATGGATCAGCTTGGAGGACATGGCGGTCGCGGCGCACTTGCGCAGGAGGTCCCTGGAATAACAAATAGCCTTGTATTTCTATGAGAATCAAACAAATTAATAAAGTTTGAAGCCTTGAAATTATACATTTTGTAGTGTTTGAGGGGCCACCATGGGCAGATGACCTTCGACCTGAAGCACTAAACTTTCTGTTGTTGTTAAAACCTATTTGGATTAACACTGCTGTTCTGAACTAGCTGCCATTTCAATGTTTCTTTTACAAGTCAATATAGAGATTTATACTATCAAAGTTTGACTTTTTACTACGAAAAAGTAATTTTTTGGCCTTTATTTCCATATTTTTCACGTTAGAAAAAAAACCTTAAGATGATTTATCACTACATAGTATAAAACAAAGTCGCTTCCCGCTGTCTGTCCCTATGTATGCTTAGATCTTTAAAACTACGCAACGGATTTTGATGCGGTTTTTTTTAGCAGATAGAGTGATTCAAGAGGAAGGTTTTTATCTTTAATACATTTTGTTTTATGTACGGGTGTTATAGAAAACTCAAATAAACCGAAGCGAAGCGAGGGCGGGTCGCTAGTTGAATATATTAATGAAGAATATTTTGATGTAGTTTCCATATCAACTTGTGTTTTAACAGTCATGTTTTTAACCTTTTCGACGCTATGTCAGATATAAAGTCTAAACTCACACGCCAATGACAGCTAAACACCAGAGCTAACATCAACCTTACCTCATTGACACTCCAGTCTATTTTGCGCTGTCAACCATGACGGATATTTCCGTCGTTGGCGTTGAACCAGTGGTGCGGATATATCCGTCAATGGCGTGGAAAGGTTAAAAAATTATAAGAAAGTCACATTTGCAGTCAAAGTCACATTTGCAGTTTGTGTTGTTTGTGTTTGTGTTGCAGTCTTAGGATTGCATTGCAGTCTTGTGAGTGCGAATGTCTATGGATCACAGTTTCCACTTACCATCAGGTGGCCTGTGTGTTCGTTTGCCTTCTCTATGCCATAAAAAAAAAAAAAAAAAAAAAAATTGTGCTCGACAGAATCAAACATGATTAGATAACTAGCGTCTGCCCGCGACTCCGTCCGCGGGGAACTCGTTTATATCGTAGCTCCATACAAATTTCCCCCCTCTATTTCACCTCCTTAGGGGATGATTTTCGGGATAAAAACTATTTTATGTCCTTCTCCGGGACTTAAACTATCTCTATACCAAATTTCATATAAATCAGTTCAGCGGTTTAAGCGTAAAGAGTTAACAGACAGACAGACAGACACACTTTCGTATTTATAATATTAGTATAGATTATAATATATCACTACATAGTATAAAACAAAGTCGCTTCCCGCTGTCTGTCCCTATGTATGCTTAGATCTTTAAAACTACGCAACGGATTTT
The DNA here is from genome assembly GCA_963966035.1 of Acleris laterana. Classification (NCBI taxonomy): domain Eukaryota; kingdom Metazoa; phylum Arthropoda; class Insecta; order Lepidoptera; family Tortricidae; genus Acleris; species Acleris laterana. The sequence continues at coordinate 9,435,565 of OZ014464.1, forward strand.
GATGCGGTTTTGTTTAGTAGATAGAGTGATTCAAGAGGAAGGTTTTTATGTATAATAAATTTTGTTTTAGAAAACTCAAATAAACCGAAGCGAAGCGAGGGCGGGTCGCTAGTTGTTTCATAAATCTACATTACGTTTTGACTGAGTTATATGAACTTATACTTTATCAAAAACGTCTGTCATGGGCATGGTAGCCCAATGGAATTAAATTATTATATTTTGAACGTAAATCACCTATTACTGGCCACCGTCCGGTAACTGGCCACTTTGCAATAAAATGTGTAAAGCAAGAGATTTGCTCACATTTCTGCCATTTAACTAGAATACCTAGATCCTGAGTTATTGCCCGGAGTACTGTCCAAGTATCTTTACTAACAGAGTCAGTAAGAAATTTGATGGCTAGTAACTAAATACTTACTGTACCATAATTTTGTGCAATATAGGTGAAATAAATAATTAAACGACACTTTCTTAAGTGGGCAGTTTTTTTTTATGGCATAGAGAAGACAAACGAGCACACAGGCCACCTGATGGTAAGTGGAAGCTGTGACCCATAGACATTCGCATTCACAAGACTGCAGAGCAATCCTAAGACTGCAAATGCGTTGCCAACCCTGAGGACTAAGATGGAATGCCTCTATGCTAGTCATTTCACTGGCTGTCTTATCCCCAAACCGGAACACAACAATGCGAACACTGCTGTTTGGCGGTAGGTTAATGGATAAGGTGGTGGTAGCGATCCGGACGGACCCTGCACAAGGTCCTACCACCCACAAATGAATTTATTTGGCACATCAAAAAAAACAGTTTTCAATCATAAAAAAGTCTTAACCTAAATACATTTCTTCTTTACGGCCAAAATGGTCTCCGCTCAGCTTTATGCCTCTGAATGTGATAAACACATCCAGAGACGCTGGTTTTCAGTGAGACCAGGGAGAGAATGGCGATCGAAGGCGTCAAAAACAAAATTAAATATATAATGTACAGTCACGGACTTTAATTGATCAGCCACTTGCCACTGTTCATATTTTAGCCGTGTAATGCAATTTGGTAACGACCAATAAAAACTGAGTTCAGTTTGGACCAATAGTGACTGTTGTTTAAACATGGTCATAGCAACCCTATTAAACGACCAATAACGACTGTGTTCAGTAGGATAGCTGATTGGGCGTTGTATCACCAATAGTAGCTGTTGTTTACGTAGCCTTGACAGACATGCAATTGGTTGCCTTTGGGTGTTGTCACTCTGTTGTCTGGTTGGTAGAAGGGTTTCAGGTTAGCCAACCGTTAATATTGCATGTCATTTTGTTCTTCTAATATCTTCTATTATACGAAGACGCGTGAATTTCCTTATCTCGATATACGAGTAAAACCGAATGAAGCCGATTTACATTACACGGCTAAAATATGAACAGTGGCAAGTGGCTGATCAATTAAAGTCCGTGACTGTACATTAGTGACCGACCGAAACATGTTATTTTGCCGAAACCGAAACCGAAACCGAAGGTTCGGTTTCATTGTAGTTTCGGCCGAAACCGAAACCGAAACCGAACCTTTTATATAAAAAAAAAGTCCTTAAAAAGTCGAAAAAATGTTAGTAAGCCCGTTTTTTTCTAAAACTAAATTAATATCTCGCCGACCTATAATTACAGGTTTCTACTTTCAAAGATTTATCACAATGCAATTTCAGCACAGTTACAGAGGTTCTGTTTGAAAATTTAACTACCAGCCGTGCCGAGTGCGCCCGACGTTAGCCGAGCGCGACCCGAAGGTACGATGTTGTAAGTTTCGGCGCGGCCGAAAGGTTCGGCCGTTTTTGGCCGAAACCGAAACTCGGGCCGAAACTTGATTTTTTGGCCGAAACTGGCCGAAACCGAAACCGAAACCGAAATTTCGGTCGGACACTACTGTACATGTACTCCGCTACCAACCTCTGCTCCTCGGGGCTCTTGTTGTCCATCTTGACGGCGAGCTCGCGGATCTTGTCGACGACGATCTTGGAGGCGGTGCGCACGGCGCGGACCAGGATGCGCGGGTGCACGCCTGGAGACAAACATCATTAAAAAAAACCGTCGTTAACCAACTTTAAATCGTTATTAATCGGAAATGATCATTCAAAATGAAAAATTATGAAAGCTAAAGATGATTTAAATACGTATTCAATGATACCCCACATGTCATTAGGACGCAGATAAATATCGAGCGATATATACATATAGCTCAAAGGTTAACTGGAAGAGATCTCTTAAAGGGATAAGTTCGCCTTTGTACATCCCTGTTATATTTTTTTTTTAAATTGTTATCTCTTTTGTTTGTACAATAAAGTGTTTACATACATCCAGCGATATATATCCATTGATATATACGTTGATACAATATCAATAGATATTTTTTAAATCAGTTTTTTATATTTTTGATTACGCAAAATAAATAGTCGGAGGGATGGAAATTGATCATTTTAAATTGGTTAATAACAATTAGATGGTTATTATGCCCCGTGTGGTTGCCGGGTTAGAATAGTGCCACTCCATATCTTCTCGTGGATGTCGTAAGAGACAACTAAGGGAATATAGGCTTGTAGTACTGTTAGGCGATGGGCTTGCAACCTGTCACTAATACACTGGTAAACATCTTCGCCTAAGTGTGCAAAATGTGTTTACAGAATTATCAACAAGAGTTGTAGGTAATTCTGTAGCTCTGCCTACCCCACTCTGGGAATGAAAGCGTGAGCTTATGTATGTATGTGTATGTGATTGTCATTATTACCTTCCTCGACAAATGGTTTCAGTCTTTTTAGGAGCTCTCCAGCCAGGATGACCACAGAGGTCGTGCCGTCGCCGACCTGAAGACATAATGGTGTTAATATATATATATATCAGAATATATGTTAATATATAGGTTACAGTTACAAGTCATACGAGTGCTGTCCTCAAATATATAGGAAATTGGATCCGTTGTTTATAATCATAGCAAAAAATTATAATCTTGGTCTATTAGTTAAGACTGCGCCGAGCGTACGCCGGATGTACAGTGGCGCCCTCATTACTATTATTGTGTTTTCTAACAAACTAAAGTATTTTCTTGAAATTGATCGGTAGGTTTTTGTTCTATAGATGAAAATACAACTTATAGGGTTTATCAACATGACGAAAAAAGTGGCCACCTTTTCCCGTTAAGCAGACTACTCAAAGGGTAATTGTTATTAAAGTTTGTTACGTATCCCATAAATTGTGCTTTTACTTGCGCTACAAAAACGTATCGTCTGATGGCAAGGAAATTCTTTAGTTAATTAGAAAACACAATAATAGTAATGAGGGCGCCACTGGACGCTCGACGTTTGCTCGGTGCAGTCTTAATGATAAGTGACCTTGGAACATGAGTGTTTTTTCTATCTAACTATTCGATCACTTATCATATCAGGTTGAGAAAGAAATCGTTTATGTAAAGCTTTCGTTTTTTGATAATAATGAAGTATTAAGGAGTTCCGTTGACCTTCCATGGATCCATGAAATATACAAAATACATGAATAAAAAAATGCTATAGGCAAGCCTATATTTAAAGAGATCCCATCATTTCTCCAAGATCCCATCGACTGATACCAACTTGATGACAATGGGACCAACCATGGGTATAACCATTCAAACCAAAAAACAAGAACTTTCCAAATCAATTCAGCCCTCTTTGAATAATCTGGAAACCGAAAAAAGAAGCCACAGACTGAGAACCTCCTTAATTGGACGCAGTAAAAAACTTTTCAAACTGCCTTAACTGCTCGACCTAGGACTTGAAATTTACATAAGTCGTCGTCGACAAACATTAGTCGTTTACCCTCGACCCTTCGATCCCCAACGGCAAGAAAGTATCTTCCAGTAGCAAGGTATTTCATCCACTATTAATCTAAGGAATCGTTACTTTTCAAATAGGAGAGATGAAAAGTGAGTCTTACCTCAGCATCTTGCGACTTGGCGATGTCTACCAGGGTCTTGGCAGCCGGGTGGACGATGTCCAAGAGCTGAAACAAACCATTAAAAGTCAGGAGATGATCACACAAATTGTCCTAGTCTCGAACTGAGCTCTAGGCTTGTACTACGGGTACTAGATAATGATAAATAGAGATGCGCCGAATAGTGGTTTCATCGAATAGCCGAATACCGAATACTATTCGGTTTAACCTTTACCCAACCGGATATTCGGCCAAATTATTCGGTTTACCAATTCTTCGTTTTGATGCGTAAACAGGATCTAACATGTACGCTACGTGTCGCTGCTGGCTAGATGACGACCGAGCCGTACGAGTACCTCACCGCCCGCCACCCGCACACACTGCGCTGTCCGCACACACTGACTATGCTTCAAAACATCGCACAATTGCTTTATTTTATTATCTTTATTCAACACACTCTTCATAGAATTTCTTCCATTTATAATATAACATAAATCTCACACAAGAAGTTTTGTCTTATAGTTCCATATCGTGTCGTGTAGCCAAGAAAATAGAATATATTCGGCACGAAAACCGAATAATTCGGCCGAATACGCCGAATACGAAACGAATATTCGGCGCATCTCTAATGATAAACATACTTAAACACATAAATTATTGAAGACTAAAAAACAGAGAAGCACACTCATTAAGTCATCGCACAATTTTTTAACCCACACTGGGTGTCAAAACCCTGGAACGTTTACTACGTTAGCATCGCAGTTAGAGTAACTTCCAACGGTGTATTGTCAAGAAAAGTACCATTTTTATTGCTAATACCAGCTCCCTATTTCACAGGTAACAGGTGACAATTCACTATACATTGCAAAGCTAACATGCTTCCAAACCAGTAGGCTTCATATCAACTGGGCTCAGTAATAATATCGGGTTTAACATGTTATCATAATGTCAGCGTTATGATAGCTCTTATTTACTTGAGAGTAATGGCAGCCTAGTTAAAAACCGCACAATAAGACTTCAAAAGCAATAAGGGTTAGTCTAGAAGAATATAACTGATGTTGTGTGTGGAGAAATGAGGACAGGTAACGCCATCTATGACTCTTTCGCATAACTAAAGTGTCTAGTTTAAACAGTATTTTTATAGTCATAATTTCACCTCATAATTATATTAGTACTTATAGGATTTATTGTCAAGAAAATTATTATTTGTACAATAGTTAAAAAAACGTGATGGAAATTACAGAACCAACATACCTTCATGATAGTCGCTCCATCATTGGATATGACTGCCTTTCCGTTGTGATCTACAATCAATTTGTCCATGCCTCTCGGGCCAAGAGTAGTGCGGACCTGAAATAACAAGCGGTGTAAATCAATACACATAAATAGCGTAGATTCTCTTGGATATGTGAGACATCAGCCTCATTTCTACTATCAAGAACTACATGGTAATTCAGAAATATCTGTGAGTTTTAATCATAGGCTGAATTAACCCTACGGTATCATAGAACATTGAGTGCTCATTCCCAAAATACCGGAATGGTATTCCATTAGACAAGTGCCAAATGCAAATTGCACAAAGTATATAAAAATATACCATCACTTGAGTAATAAGTTTCTGTCAAAAATTTCATTTTTGTGATAAGCTTTTGTTGCTGAATGTACTGGTTTTTGCACAGTCGTCAACTACTCGTCATGTGTAATTTAGGAGTTCCTATGGCCACCCTGAGTCTCCATCATCAGATCAGCTTGATGGTGCTATATTATTGTATTGTCATCAGAACTAAAGGCATATTCAAATTTTCAGCTTCATCGGAAACTGGGAAGGGGGTCAAATTTAACTTTCAAGATTTGACCTTTACATAATAAATAAAAATAAAATAAAAATAAAAATAGCCTTTATTACCGAAGTCCCACATATACCATTCTTAATATCTATATCTATTCCTAATATCTATATTTAATATATGTATCTATTCTCCATCGACAACTTCAGCTTGTCTTCCGACATAGGCCTCTTCCAAAGTTTTCCATTGTGTCCGGTCCCTTGCTTTTCTGAGCCAGTCTATTCCACCTATCTTTTTTAGGTCATCGGACCATCTAAGAGTAGGTCTTCCCCTTTTTCTTTTGTAAGCTCTTGGGTACCACTCCACAATGTCCTTAGTCCACTTTTCCATATGTTGTCTGACCATGTGACCAGTCCAACGCCATTTTTGTTGTTTTATTATTGCATTTACTCTTTTACATTTCGATTTCTCTTTAATTATTGATAATCTAACTTTATCTTTGAGTTTTATATTTAGCACTTTACGCTCTATGTTGTTTTGACAAACGCCTAGTTTTTCGCGTTGCTTTTTTGTTAGTGCCCAGGTTTGGCATCCATAAGTTATTATAGGTATTATGCACATATTTACCACTTTAAACTTCTGACTTGTTGGGATTTCTTTTGCCTTCAAAACCTCTTTTAAAGACCAAAACTTTCTCCATGCATTTGACATTCTTTTTTCAATTTCCTTATTTGTCTGGTCTAGGGGTGATATTATTTGCCCAAGATATACATATTGGTTTACATATTCTATAGTGTTTCCGTTAATTATAATTTGCTCTTCAGTGCTATTAGTCATTAATTTTGTTTTAGACATATTCATGGATAGACCGACCCGTTTGCTTTGTGTGTCTAGTTCTTCTAACATATATCTTAGTTCTGTTGGATTATCTGTTACCAGAATGAGATCATCTGCAAACCTGAGATGGTTAAGCCTTCTGCCGTGAATATTGAGCCCATAATTGTCCCAGTTCATACATCTAAACACGCTTTCGAGGACTGCATTGAATATCTTTGGTGATAAGGGATCACCCTGCCTAACTCCTTTCTTTATTTCAAATTCTTCGCCTAGTCTCTCTAATTTTATCTTAGCTGTAGTGTTTGCATAAATTTCTTTTATTATTCTAATATACTTTTTTGGGACTCCTTGTTCGCTAAGTGATTTCCATATCATGTCATGTTTAAGCGAATCAAAGGCCTTATTGTAGTCTACAAATGCTACATAATAATGTCTTCCGTATTCGTGAAATTTTTCTGTTATTTGTTTAATTACTAATATGTGGTCTATTGTAGAGAAGTTTTTTCTGAATCCAGCTTGTTCTCTTGATTGGTTTTCATCCAGAACCCTTGTTACACGTCCTAATATTAACTTTGAAAATACTTTGTATAGATTACTCATCAAGCTTATTGGTCTATAATTATTTATTTCATTTTTATCTCCTTTCTTGTGTAGAAGTGTTATAGTGGTCTTTGTCCATTGTGTTGGTATTATTTCTTGTTTTAAGATTTCATTAAAAAGGTCAGTGAGGTGGTCTATGATATTGTTAAGGACTGCTTTTAATAACTCGTTGTTGATATTGTCATCTCCAGGTGATTTGGCATTTTTTTGTGTTAGGACGGCAAGCTCCACTTCTCTCTTTAGGAATCCCGGAACCTCTTCACTTTCTTCTTGATGGTCATCAGTTGTGTCAATTGTGTCAACACTTTGTTGATTTTCTGATATTTCTTCGCCAGTGCTGTAAAGGCTTTTATAGAACTGCGTGGCTATATCCATTATTTCAAGTCTTTTCGATGTGTATTTTGTGTTTTTGTCTTTAATAGATGGGATCCATGATTTCTCTTCTCTGAGCTCTTTCATGGCTTTCTTCACTCCTCCTGTTCTTTCTATGCAATTTTTAATTTTGTCTATCCTTGTTTTATGTCTATATTTTCTGATACTTTCATTAATTTGTTTACTGATCTCAGTTATCATTTTTCTATTGTTTTTCTTGTCCATAAGTAGGTGCTGCCTTTGTGTTATTAAACTTCTTGCTTCTGCTCCCATTTTATCTCTTTTCTCTGATAAGGTTCTAAACTGATTGTTTATATTAGTCAATTCTTTTTCCAGTATATTGTATTTTTCTTGTATGCTAGTGACATATTTCGCTTGCGTAAGTGTCTCTGATAGTTTATTTTGTAGCTTTTCAGGGATGAGTTGGGGAATTTCAGTTTTATTTATGGCTATATGCTTCCTTGACTTTTTAGTGTTATTTGTTTGTAATTTTCCACGAATAAGTCGATGGTCTGAATTAAAATTTACGTTGTTTAGTGGTTCCACATCTAAAAATACTTTTTTATTACTACTCAATATAAAATCTCTTTCATCTCTTAGTCCCTGTGGAGACATCCAGGTCCATTTCTTGTTAAAAACTTTTTTATAAAATGTATTCAAGATGTATAGTCTGTTTTCCATTGCAAATTCGATTAATCTATTACCATTATCATTTCTTTTTCCTGTTGTATATTTGCCAATTATGCTATTATTGTTTGTCTCATCCGGTCCTAGTGTACTATTAAAATCCCCCATTAATATTACATTTTTATGAGTACTGTCCAAAATATTTCTTAATTCTGTATAGAAAGAGTCTTTTTCTTCTTGACTAGCTATGTCTGTGGGTGCATATACTTGAATTATGGACCATTTGTTTTTTGAGCCTGCTATATTAATGTTTAACACAGCAATTCTCTCCGAAACACCTATAAATTCTTCAATTTCCTTATGTAGATGCTTTTTTACTAAGAACCCAACTCCAAAAAAGCCCTTTGTTTCACCTTTATAAAAGAAGATATATTCGTTTCGGTCTAAGATTTCTTCTCCAACCTTGACCTTTACATACATACATTAAAAGTTAAATAAATAAAAACCTTGTAAAAAATGTATGTTGCAACTGTAGTGTTTTATACCATGTAATGATATGCTTACCGCATCAACAACCAGCTGGCACGCATTGATGTTGGAGATGAGCTGGGGCTTCCCTTGGGACTGGTCGGTGCCCTCCTTCAGAACTAGTATTTGGGGTTGCTGAAACACGACAGGAGAGGAATAAGTGTAAGTACAACGAAGCTCGAGAACACCTTCAAAAAAGCTGGTCAACTGAATCACACTTAGCGCACTTTAAGTTAGCACTAGCACATCAAATATGACTTTCATGTATTACAATTTTTATGATAGTGCAAAAACAAAATATCTTTTATGAACAGCGATTTTTTAGATTTTTTTAGATATTTGTTTTTGTTTATCAGAATATCCACCATTAAAAATACAGCTATTATCATTCATAAGATACACCTCTATAAAGTTAAAAGTCTAACTGCCACACTCAGAGACGTCAATTAAATTTAATGCTTGATTAACGTTGCTGCCAACACAACACAACAATAAACAAGCATTCAATTTAATTGATGGCTCTAGAGTGCAACAGTAAAGGTCTGATTTGTAACCTTACAATTTAATTATTAACGAAGAATTAACCCTCACACATCTATATTCACGGACTGCATCAACTTAAGAACAACTAACCAACAGTGGATCTATACTAATATAAATAGGCCAGTAAGCCATACATTAATTGCCACAAGCATGGCAAAAGCAGTTTTTCTTGCTGTGGTCCTAGTCAAAAAAGATATTAAGTACTAAAGAGTTTAAGTAAGAAAAAGAGTACAACATGAACCATGTTTTACTCGATCTTCGGAAAACATATACCCTTTTTCACTACAAGCCCATCTAATTATTGGTTTGTTTTTGTTTTGGACCTGCATTTTTATAGTCTCTGCCTACCCCATTGGGTGACATGCGTGAAGGTACGTTTATATAGTTTTTGATCTACAAAGATGCACCTTTACACTAAAACATTGTTTTATTTTTCGAAAGCCATTACCTCTATAGTACTTACGATACTTCAGCTTTACCTCTTATACACCATTAAGTACCTAAGCAACGCAACAAGAGGGTAAGGGAGATCAAAAATAAGTTCGATTTAGAGTGTAGGGCACAAGGGAAATGTTCGGAAAAAACAAAGTGCTATTACTAAGCACGTAGAAGAGCCACAGCCGACAAATCTTAATAATATCGTGTATTACGACTAGTTAGACGAGAATTTATTAAATATGTTACCATTTTCATTAATTTTATTTCAAAAATCGAGAATCACATGAACACCTGACCGACTGAGTCATAGACAACTTTGTTTTGCGGTATTTATTTTATAACCAAAATTAATTATAGTTGCGCTAAGATTTAAGAAAACTTTGCAACACGACGCTTGTTATAAGGCCACTGACTTTAAACACTGATTGTTAAATACAGTAAAAATAAGAAATATCCGACTGTCCTCAGTTCATACACCGACAACTTTAATATATATTTTTAAAGTATATACACCTGCCGAACGCAAAATATTAACATCAACCAAAAATTTACACATTGCTAATGCGTAAAACATTATTCAAACTACAAATTAACTTAGGATTATCAAAGAAATCTTCAATTTATTTACCATTTTGGATATCTAGACACAACAATTCTATTCAAAACTGTGACAATGACATTGACAGATCGGTCTGAGCTCGTGCTTGACATGACATGTCCTTGACTTAACCATACATTCTACTAGACAGGCTATAAAGGTATTGCTTCACGATACAAACTGAGTCATAACTCAAACATGCTGTGACTAGAAGTAATAATAAAAACACTGCTTAATGTAACAATAATAATTCTGGAACTGCAACCGTGAATGTTATCTCTCATCCCTTGATAAAAAGAACGAAAAAAGAAGCATTTTTGGACCATTCCCTTCGTTCCCGAATTATAACGGGCGGTTTTTGCGCTAAAGTTACGCTAGACTTGATTTATTATTATGATGATGCATGATAATGATTTATGTTTGTTTCACTGTAAATAATTTACTTTTTACTAACGTTATTACACAACGAATTAAACTTACCGTTACGTTGTAATATATCGATAACGTAGTTATTGGAACGTCACTAGAGTAAAATTGTCTGTGGTTCGGCGTTTGGTTGACGCCTCTTGATTCTTGGCGGGAACTCTAAAAAAGGCGGTCAAGTAAAATTACCAATTTCTAATTGTATGATTTTTTATTGTTGAAAGTGCAATAAAATAGTGAAAAAACTACTAGAAGGACATTAAAAATGGATGGAAACGAGGGGGGCGGGGATAACCCGCCCAACTCCAATAACAATAAGCGTCCTCGGCTCGTACCCGGGGACGGCGGCAACAACGGCGGCAACAACGGCGGCGGCGATAGTAGCGGCGGCGGTGAGCAACATGACGAGTATTTACCGTATTACAAACCGAATTATAAGAGACTATATCCTGAAAATTCAACTAAATCTGAATTTAAAGTGTTCGTGGAACACCAAAACTATAAAGACAGACTGGGTAATAAAAGTCCCATATATCTTAATCACATATTTACCACGGACGTTAAAGGTGTGATGGCTATTCAAAGGCTTAACGCAAACAAAATTGCAGTATTGTTTAAACAATATAACACGGCTAATAACTTTTTGAACAACTCTGCATTTTTGGAAAAGTATAGCATGAAAGCATATATACCAGCAACACAGATAGAAAAAACCGGCATTATAAGATTTGTTCCTGCGAATATTTCAAACAAGGATTTATATACAAAACTGAGTTCCATTTATGAAATTATTTCGATACGACGCTTCACTAATGCCCGGTTCCTATATTCAAGAAACGAATGGTTTTTCTTACGTCTCGTTAAAATTTGACACATTTTGTACGTAGCAAATGTCAAATTTTAACGAGACGTAAGGAAAACGATTCGTTTCTTGAATATAGGAACCGGGCATAAGAAAGTAGGACAAGAACGAGTTCCATTACAAACAGTTAGCATAACATTCTTATCTAATGTATTACCAGACAACGTTCAGTATGATTTATTCTCATATCGAGTCTTCGAGTATATCCCACCTTTACAACAATTTTTCAAATGTTTCAAGTTTAACCATTCCGCTAGAATATGCAACGGCAAGCAAAGATGTTCAATCTGTTCAGGTGAACATATATATAAAGATTGTGACAAACCAAATGAGTTCTGCTGCGCCAACTGCAGCGGCCCACACCTGGCCATTTCCAAACTATGTCCAATTAAGATAAGTAAAATTTTAGAAAAGAAAAGTAAAATTACATATGCAAGTGTTGCACAAACTAAACATACTGAAACCGATGAATATCCTCCATTGCCGTTGCCAAAACACCAACAAACTCAACTTGTAAATAAAAAGCCTGTACAAACTGTAAATATTCCTGTAAATTCTGTAAATAAAACTGTAAATCCTGTAAATAAAAATATAAATAACAAGCCTGTTTCACAGGCCACAAACATGCATGTCCAACCAACGGACATCAAAGCCCAGATACTCTGCAATAGTGAAGTGCTAATGGCCCTAGTACAGACATTGATAGAGCTGGGTAACAACAGTGATCCTGCCCCGATCACCACAGCAGCCATTAAAACCATGTTAATAAAAAATCTGTCTCCATAATGGATTTAGGTTCCCCTAGAGCGTCACAGTTACGCATTGCGCAGTTTAACATTCAAAGTGCTAATAGTAAGAAACCCTTATTAATTAAATTTTTGCTACAGCAGAATATTGATGTATGTCTACTTAATGAAACTTGGTTTAAAGAACATCACAATTTTAGAATCCCCAATTATAATGTTCATTCTAGAATATCCAAAAATGCACACAATGGTGTAGCAATATTAATTAAACCAGATTTGAAATATAACATTTTAAACACAGCCTTTTATGAGGACATTCAAACTGTAGCTATATCTATATCTACTGAGCGTGGTAGTTTATCTGTACTCTGTGTATACTGTCCTCCTTCCAGCGGGCACTTAAGAATAAATAGACTGCGCAATATAATTCGAGACCTCCCTAAACCTATTTTTATGAGTGGAGACTTTAATGCTCACCATATTGCATTTGGTTGCTTATCAACGAAAGGTCGTGGGCAAGACTTATATGACGTTATAGATGAATGTGATTTGTGTATCTTAAATGATGGCAGTTTCACGACAGTTAACCGTCCAAGAACTAATCCTTCATCTATTGACGTCAGCTTTGCGAGTGCATGTTTAGCACCATTTTGTGAATGGTCTGTTCATGACGACTCAATGGGAAGTTATCACTATCCCACTATAACTGTAATATCCCTGTGCATTGAGAAATACCAAATCAACCCTCCCGTTGATAAATTTTTGTACAAAAGAGCCGACTGGCACAAATATAATGAAGTTTCTGAGAGAGCTTTTGATGACTTAACAGTTAATGTTGAAGACCCACTTGCTTCCTATACAGAATTTTGTATTCGCCTTGATGCCCTTATGCAGTCGGTTATTCCAAAGTTCACTAAACGTGGTCGCTTTGCTAGCAGACCTCCAACACCTTGGTGGAATGAGATCTGTGAGCAAAGTGTAATAGCATCATATAATGCTTTAAAACTGTACAGAAGTGACTCTACTATTGATAACTACATAAATTATAAGAAGTTAGATGCTTTAAAAAAGAGAACCATTTCTGAGCAGAAGAAAGCTGGATGGAATGACTTATGTCATTCATTTAATAGAACAACCCCTATTAGTAAAATTTGGAACATGATTAAGATGTTTAAGGGTGTCAAATCTGGTATCAAATCTCACAAAGACGAGTTCATTTCTCCCTTTTTAGATAAGCTATCTGACAATAATAATTTAAAGGACACTAGTAACTTATTTTACTATTTTAACAGCAATAATAATAACCATAATTCAAAATTTTTGTTAGATCCCTTTACATGGAATGAATTCACAGCAAGTCTACAATCTAGACGTAACACTAGTCCAGGCTTAGATAATTTTCCATACATATTTATTAAAGAGCTTCATATTTCCATTCAGCAAATATTTCTTAATATTCTTAATGCTCTATGGCATAATCAAATTATCCCTGATTCATGGAAAACACAGTGTGTTATCCCAATACTTAAGCCAGATAAAGCTCCAGAGTATGCCAGTTCTTATCGTCCCATATCTTTATCTTCATGTCTGGGTAAATTATTTGAAAACATGATTAAAGTCCGACTGGACTGGTTTGTAGAGACTAATGGTATCATCCCATATGTGCAGTATGGCTTCCGTCGAGGTCGTAGTTGTGCTGACAGTTTCATTTCTCTGATCTCAGACCTGAAAATTGCAAATAATTTAAAATCACACACTGTTTGTGTATTTCTTGATGTTCAGGGAGCTTTTGATAATGTTGATCCAGCTATCTTGGTTAACATTATGTCTGATGTAGGTATACCAGGTCAACTATGTCAGTGGATCTACAATTTTCTAAATAAAAGAACTTTATATGTTAAGCATAATAATATTTTACACGGGCCTAGAATAGCTTCAAAAGGTACAATGCAAGGTGCCACACTTTCACCATTACTATATAATTTGTACACATGTGAAATATGTAAATATGTAAATAGTAGAGATGTAAATATTTTGCAATTCGCAGATGACATAGTTTTGTACAGTAGCAATCAGAATTTACAAGTTGCCATAGACAATATGAATAGAGCCCTAAACCAGTTGAGCCTATATTATGATGGCAGATTACATCTAAAGATCAATGCTACTAAAAGCAGTTTAATGATTTTTGGTGATGATGACCCAACCTGTGATATTATGTATTGCGGAGAAGCTATTAACAGAGTTAGATCAAAGAAATTTTTAGGTGTCATTTTAGATCAGAAACTGACTTTTGAAGAACATGTTCGACATGTTTCAAAAAATGCTTTAAAAGCCATAAACATTATAAGATGTCTTGCTGGTGTGTCATGGGGTGCAGATCCAAAAATATTGTCTATATTGTACAAGGCTATAGTCAGAAGTCATTTTGATTATAGTGCTATAGCATATATGAATAGCCCACATGCAAAAAAATTAGATATCTTGCAGAATAAAGCTCTGCGAATTATATCTGGTGCTATGTGTTCAACTCCCATAAGGGCCATGGAAGTTGAGACCAAAATTATGCCACTGATCTTGAGACGTATCATTCTAGCTGAAAGATATTGTCTTAAATTATTGTACTCAAATAATACCGAAATTATTAACAAGATTTTACCTCATCGAATCCAAGTGTCTGGTCCTTTAGCAACTAGCGAGGGTCTCCTTATTGGTAACTCTCCAATGTTGTTCCATATTTTTTTGGAAACTGAAAATAATTGTAGTAAAATCAGAAAACAGCGCCCATGGCCTTGCTATTCCTCCCAGTATAAAAGTATAGTACATCCAATTAAAGTAGTTGAGTCAGTCACCAATAACTCAGATATGTTACAGTTTCTATCTGAACATGAATACTACACTATATATACAGATGGAAGTAAAGGTGAGGGTTATGTGCGCTGTGCCATTTATGATCCTCAGATTAAATTTTCTCAGAGCTTTATTTTGCAGGAAGCCTGTACTATATTTACTGCAGAGGCTTACGCAGTCTATCAGGCTCTTTTACGAATTGGCAATGTATATAACTGTAAATATTTTCTAATTGTAACTGACTCTTTAAGTTTGATTCAGGGGTTAAATAATTTAAAAATTAATTTCAAAACTAACTTCATTTTGTACATGATTAAAGAATTAATATTAAAATACAATCTTAAAGGTTTAGAAATTGATTTTATGCGGATACCTTCTCATAGGGGAATTACTGGGAATGAAATAGCAGATAAAGCTGCTAAGGAAGGTATTAATGCACTCGACGTTTCTGGTTACATGTATGTACCTATGACAGATTATTTATATTCTATTAGGTTAGCTATAGGTAGGTTATGGGAACAAATGTGGAAGAAGGATCAAGAGACGAAAGGAAGATGGTACGGTAGCATACAAGAAAGCTTACCAATAAGGCCGTGGTATAATAATTTACGCAGAGCTAGCCGTGACTTTATCACCACCATTACTCGACTTCGTTATGGACACAATACTGCGCCATCACACCTCGCAAGACTTGGAATAATCCAAAGTAATGTATGCACTTTCTGTGGAGTTGATGAAGCAACCGTTGAGCACATCATATTCAATTGTCAAAAGTTTCTTCTTGACAGATTAGTTCTTGCAAGTGAACTTAGTGAAGTGTGTCCAAATTATAGTGATTTTTCTTCCCGCCCGCCGCCGCTTAATCAATTATTAAAAGACACTCAATCTTATAGACCAATATATAATTACATTAAAAATACAGTGCAAAAAATTTAACAGTGCTAAAAAGATACTTACAACGTGATACCAGGAAAATAAAGTTGTGGCCTAAAGGTCTTGTAACCAGGCCATAAAATCCAAAAACAAAAAAAAAAAAAAAAATTGACGCCTCTTCATCTCGTTTCCTGACGTTGCGTTGATATTGATATCTTATTGCCTTGCTGTCTTCGTGAGAAATGAAAATTATAGTTTGATTTTAAAGAAAAAAGCTATTAAATAACTGAAAACCATTGTGAATCAACTAAAATGAATCGGCAAGTGGACATAAAAGCTTTGGTGTCTCACATAGTGCGGGGTGATGGTTTGGACAAATGCCGAATCTGTATGGGAGATACGACTGAAGGCCAAGTTTACCTCGGGGATACAGTCATGATGGACGGAGAAAGACCAGTTACGCTCGCTGAATTACTGGAAATAATCACAGGCATTGAGGTACGTCTAAATTCTGTAATCGTGAAAAAAATTCACATTCCACATGACATGGCTTCTGCGACAAACGGAACGGCGCCATTCCCTCCATTACGAATCAAAATGGCCGACAATAAATAAATGAGAAATAAACTCAATCCTATGATTACGATGCTTAAGTCTGTTGGAATCGGAGTTTTTTTCGCCGTATTTGCTCTCAATTAAACAAATAAATCGTGTTCTGTCGAGTAAAACTTGATTTATTTGTTTGTTCAATGATTTTTGCGTTTATAAAGATAGCCGGCGTATGACGCAAGCCAAAGCCAACCCCAAATTACAAATTGTATACTTGCATCTTACCTTTTACTTTAATTTAATGTCACGATTCCTTATTATTAATATTCAATATTAATTATGAAATGTTACTAACAAATACTTAGGACACTACGTAATGTAAATATAAATATCAAACATAATTAGGAAAATATACACAACAACCAAATTTGTAAACTGAAAGCGTATGCCTAAATGCAGGTTCTATGTTCTATATGATATGACTATAAATAAAGTATACGCCAAGCCCCTTCATACCTTGAATTAAAAGGTCAAGTCCCAAGAACATTGTGGCCATTTGATTAGAACGGTGGTTCCAGGTTCATGTGGAGGAGGACCTGCCAGCTGGACTGTGCACTCTCTGCACAGAGAGAGCCTTGGAGGCTGCAAACTTTCGAAACCAGTGCCAGCAAGCAGTAAACCAATGGGACTCTACTCTCCAACTACTAAACAATATACCGGTCAAAGACAAGCTCTCAAAAAAGATGTTCATCATAGTAGAGAAAGATCAGATTATGGTGGTAGATAGCCTTAAAGATTTGAATCATACGCAAGCAGCTGCTGCTGAAAGACTGTCAAGGAGACGTATGAGGGAGGTCAAGCATAAATGTCAATGCACAGATTGTGGAAAGAAATTTGCATATGCTCAACATTTGTACTTACACTTGAAAGAATCTACGGACTTAAAACGGGCGTGTTACATTTGCGCTCAGATAATGACAAGAGATGCTTTGATTTTGCATTTAAAAGCCGTACATAAGGTGGAAACTTTTGATTGTAAAAAGTGTCCGGCTTTAGCGAGGACACAGAAGTTGCTTGATAAGCATATGGAGGAGGCACACAGCTCTGGAGCTTGCACTTGTGGTGATTGTGGACGAAGTTTCAAGTCTAACCCAGCTTTTCACGCTCATCTATCTATCCATACGGCCAAGATTTGCCCTGGCTGTGATAAGGTATTCCGTAACCAAACATGCTACTTGTACCACGTAAAAAAATGCTGCAACTTAGACAAAGGTAGGAAGACACATTGGACTAAACACAAAATAATGATTGAGGTTAAAAATAAGAATAGTCAGAGAAGAACGAAAGTAGGACTTCGTGGTTCAGCACACAAAGAATGCATTTGTGATTACTGTGGCAAGAAACTAGCGGGCAAAAAGTTTATAGCGGCCCACATTCAAATAGTGCATCTTAAAAACACTCACCAGCCTTGTGCTTACTGCGGAAAGCTCCTCGCAGCTGCTCATATGGGAGAGCACTTGAAAAAGCATGAATTGGAAACTGCGTTTACATGTGAATACTGCGGGATAGTCTTAAAAACGAAGTTAGGTTACGTTCAGCACATACGTCTGCACACTGGAGAGAAACCTTACCCGTGCCAATATTGCGATGAGACCTTCTCCGCATCCTCCAGAAGATCGGAACATATACGTAAGCTTCACAAGCTCAAAGAGGTGGTTTTAAAGTACGCATGTGAATACTGCCCAGCGCGATTCCAACTGCCTTATAAACTTAGGAATCATATGTCGTCTGTCCATAACAAAGATGTTGCATCTTCGGTGCCGTTTTCATGTAAGATTTGCCTGGAGAAGTTCAGCAGTTGCCGAGGTCTAACGCATCATAGTAGAAAACATCAAAAACAAGGGAATGTGAACTTTAAAGTTTACAGTCAACCGGTGGCTCGTGAAGAACATGTTAAGTCCTAACATTAATTAATTTAAATCTTTTTTTTTTTTAACTTTGACACTTATTTATTTTAGCATGACTTCTGATTTTTTTGCCAGTAAAATATAAAATTAAATGTTTCTTTGTTTCACTTTATGCTTTAAATAAATCCAAATTGGGTAATATTTAAAGGAGCGCCTGATTATTTTTTGAATGGATGCCTATTATAGTCTATACTTTTAGGTATTTAAAAAAATGTAAACAATCCAAACCACGTGACATTGTTAAACAGCCAATAAAAACTGTTTTACCGAACTTTGACGTATCAGTGTTCTGCTTCTATTGGCTGACGAACTATATCACGTGGTTGTTTTGTTTACATATTTTAAATACCTACCTATAAGTATAGACTATACATTTATTATTGTACAAACGGGAAAATAACAACCAACATAACAGACCGAAACACAATAGGTTTATATACCTATAGGCAAATTTATTCCTTTAAGGGATCTCTTTCAGTTAACCCTTGATTTAAGACTGCGCCGAGCGTACGCCAGATGTACACTGGCGCCCTCATTACTTTTATTGTGTTTTCTAATAAACTAAAGTATTTTCTTGAAATTGGACGAAATATTTTTGTACTTCAAATGAAAACACAACTTATAGGGTATGTCATATAGTTAAATAACAATTCACCTTCAAGTTATTAACTTAACGGAAAAAAGTGGCCACCTTTTCCCGTTAATCTGACTACTCAAAGGGTAATTGTTATGAAAGTTTGTTACGTATCCCATAAATTGTGTTTTTACTTGCACTACAAAAACATTGCGTCTGATTCCAAGTAAATTCTTTAGTTAATTAGAAAACAATAATGGCAATGAGGGCGGCACTGGACGCTCGGCGTTTGCTCGGTGCAGTCTTAATCTTTGAAAACATAAAATTTCCAAAAGTATGTCAATTATGTCAGTATTAAATATAGTATTTTAAATAACGAGATTAAATAAATAAATATGAACTAAATCACTACATAGTATAAAACAAAGTCACTTCCCGCTGTCTGTCTCTCCGTTAGTATGCTTAGATCTTTAAATGTACGCACCGGATTTTTATGCAGCTTTTTTAATAGATAGAGTAATTCAAGAGGAAGGTTTTTATCACTACATAGTATAAAACAAAGTCGCTTCCCGCTGTCTGTCCCTATGTATGCTTAGATCTTTAAAACTACGCAACCGATTTTGATGCGGTTTGTTTTGATAGATAGAGTGATTCAAGAGGAAGGTTTTTGTGTACAATAAACTCTGTTTTATGTACGGGTGTTACAGTAAACTCTCATAAACCGAAGCGAAGCGAGGGCGGGTCGCTATTGTATTATAAATTCTGTTTTATGTACGGGTGTTACAGAAAACTGACATAAGACAAATCGAAGCGAAAGAGGGTCATGTGTTTTAACATGGATTTATATGGACGCGTCCACACCACACATCAATAGAACTTGTGAACTACATAAACAAATTAGTTATGGTCCGACTTTTAATTCACTGCAGTAAAATGACACAGCCAAATGTCATTCTGAGAAATAATGATACCACATTTATTTAAATAGTGCTTGACACGTTCACCTAACGAATGATTTGATCAAAGAATGAACTAAATATTTTATGAGCATTATGTATAGGTACTTAGCTAAGTAGATTATTTTATTACATTAAGCTGATCAAATTGCTTGCAACAGATTGTTAATAAAAAAATATGAGACACGAGTAAGCCACAGACTAAACAAAAAAATATCGCATTTAAGTAACATTAAAAAAACAAACCTGCTCAATTTATAAAGACAGTGACATACTTAAATCAAGGGAGCTGTAATAATTATATAAACCAAAAACGTCAGATCACTTATTCATGCAATAGTAATTAGTTGGTTTAGCCGTTTTGTTTATTTGTCAAAATTGACATCCTTAGCAATATCACGCCACATAACATACCATTGACGTGTGGCATTCGGTACGCACGGCTTCCCTGAGAGTTTTCGTTTGCTTACTACTACTTAAACCCTCCTAAATATTAATAGTATTAATGTAGTGCAAATAACTCGAATGAACTACAATACATTGTTCATTTTTTCATTCATTCATTAGGCAACATCACTATTTTTTATACACCAAAAACTGACAACACTGAAGCTGTCATTCTACTGCACTGAATTAAAAGTCGGACCATAGTACTGTTTGACACATAACCTCAAATATTTACCAAGCGTGTTTTTTTTTTAAATAACGTGTAATGAATAGTTGTTTCATCTTAAACATAATATGAAAACAATGATCTAGTGTATAAATCATTGCAAAGACCTCACTTGATCTTTAAAAGTACGTGATAATCGAGTAATCATGGTGAATTCGTTCGTTTGGTTTTGCTTACATCCGGATTCCTTTGACTTGGTTGTTGGTCATAATTAGGCATCGGAGTTTTTGTCGCACGGTATGACTATAGCAAGCTATGGAGTTGTCATTTGCCATAAATCTAAACTCTTATTCATATTCATACTCATTTATTTAATTTATCTTACAGTGCCTCTATAGCGGTCGGTCGTGTATATTTATCTTAGTCAAGTTAAAAAAAATATCTGTTAGATTATAAATTCATAACTTGAACTATACACCTGCGAATAGGTAATTCGCCACTAGTGTGGACTAAAACATTCACTTCTGCTGTGTTTTAATGTATCTTTTGTTTGTTTTTGAATTTTCGTAATTAAATCAGTATAAAAATGGTACTTAATTATTTTTTATTGTCATATCTATTTTCCAAATATATCATTAAATAATCGTTTCTAAACTCGTCAACGTTGTTGTCCTTGATTATAAAAAAAAACCTAAATAATGAAATAAATAAATGAGTATGAATATGAATAAGAGTTTAGATTTATGGCAAATGACGACTCCATAGCTTGCTATAGTCATACCGTGCGACAAAAACTACGATGCCTAGTCATAATGTATTGTTAGTCATATTTTTTTTTGTCATAATTTCCTTCAGGCTGAAGTTACAGTTTTGAATAAATGTTTATCGTGTAGATCAGTTAGGTTAGTTAGTTATTTTGAATTTGAATTTTGCACGGGTGTACTTTATGAACAGTCCAGTTCATAAACATGTGTACACTTTAGTACTTACGGTGTCTATTTAATGTTATGATTAAACTGCCATACTTGAATTGTCACAGTGTTCAAATTGACAAGGTACCTAAAACACATATTTATGAACTCAACTGTACAGTCCGTTAATATGGCAAGGAACCTTTTTAGAAAATGCTTGAAGTCACCAAAGTATTTTTTATGGTAGTGTCAATTCTAACCTGACCTCATCATCGTCATCATACCTTCACGCCTTTATTCCCTTACCTCACCTAACCTAACTACGTAATTAACGTTTAACGTTAATAACTAAGCTAACCTACTTGGATTGATGTGCCAGTACGTGAACCAGACACCGATTCACATTCTGAAAATCGAGCCTCTGGGCGATCGTCGCCAGTCGGCGATCGTGCTGTTGGAGCTGGCCCACGCACCAGGGATATGGAGTTTATGAGATCCTGAAAATATCATGGCTCCACCAGAATACAGCGTTCGACGAAATGATGGGGTACCGAACACCATTTAATTGACAAAGGGTTCCAAAGCGAGGCCCTCAGCAGGGCTAGCACATGCTTGTTTGTCGCTTCGAATCTCGCTTTCCATCTAGTCTGTAACGATAGAGATGATGAGCGCGAGAACATACATGCGCCGTCTCAGCAAAATGACGGATTTAATAAAAAAAAAACAGCCGCACTAACCGCTATGAGTAATGCTTAAACCTTCGAGACGACCTGACCCCGTCGCCCATCATCATCATCATCATCAGCCTATATTAGTCCACTGCTGGACATAGGCCTCTCCCATTGCACGCCAACGAGCACGATTCGTGGCCACTCATCCAGCTCTTGCAGCACCTTGCGAAGATCGTCACTCCACCTAGTCTGAGGGCGTCCTACACTACGTTTGCCGATTCGCGGCCTCTACTCAAGAATACGATAACTCCAGCGATTATCGGTTTTGCCGCACAAATGGCCGGCCCACTGCCAGTTCAAGCTGCTAATTCGATGGACTACGTCGATAACCTTAGTTCTCTGTCGGATCACCTCATTACGGATCCGATCCTTCAGAGAAACTCCCAACATAGCCCTCTCCATAGCTCGCTGAGCCGCCCACTTTAACTAAAATATAATTGTAGTGCGTTTCAGAATAAGGGGGTTAAAGCGTTGCCGGTGCGTTAACGCTATGATTTCGACATAGAGCCACGCACGCGTTGCAACGTATTTATAAGAGATAGGCCGACTAGTTGTCAATGCCGATCGTAGGATTTTGCTAAGTTCGGGTGAACTCGGAGATGTTCGTTTCGCTTCGTCCGTCGCGCTATTTGTTACCTACCCCTACCATGCATATTTTGACCAGTTTTGTTTACGTTTTTCCTGTACCGGCGTGTTACACGACAAAATCTTCTATTTACTATAGGCAATAAAGTGCCGAATAAGTGCCCAAATGTTGTGTTCCGGTTTGGGGATAAGACAGCCGGTGAAATTACTAGCATAGAGGCATTCCGTCTTAGTCCTCAGGGTTGGCAACGCAATTGCAGTCTTAGGATTGCATTGCAGTCTTGTGAATGCGAATGTCTATGGGTCACAGTTTCCACTTACCATCAGGTGGCCTGTGTGCTCGTTTGTCTTCCCAATGACAATTTTAAAAAAAACCTTTTTTTGCCGGCTAGAAATGATGCCGAATAGTCTGCTTTCCCGACTAATCATCGACTAGTCGGCCCATCTCTCTAGTGTTTTAATGTAGAACAACCTAGCGGTGACGACGCAACGCACAGGCAACATGTGGCATCCATCTTAGTCTGAGGTGCCCTTTTAAGCTTTAACTAAAGTAATATTCAATTAGTTGATTGTTTTACAAAATAACCATTAAGACCTCTTAAATGAGGATCCAAGAATAAAACGAAAATCATGTCTCCTCCGCAATTCTTTGTCAAACTTTGCCCAACTCCCTGACACTAAACTTGGTAAATTACGAGCTATCAGTAACATGCAGAGACGTACAGAAACACTTAAGCCCTGATGAAGAATACTTGTTCTAGGTCGAGAGCTCGCCCCTGCTGCCAAACAGGATATGCGGAGGCTGCTCCGCCGCCATTGCACCGACCATAAACCTGATTATGCACCTCAGGGAGGTGGACAGGAAATGGAGGGACACAACAGACTACCTAGACCGACTAGAAGTCAAAGACAGCACCCAGACTGTCTATATAGCCGTCGACGCCCAAGCCAAAGACATGACAACCTATACAGAGAACGTCAAGCGAGAAGATAAACACATAGACAAGACAGAGGTTTTGAGATGTTTCAAGAAAAGGAAATCCCAACAAAACGCTATCAAAAGGAGGAATGAATTGGAAAGGAAATTGCGCGATTCGGAAATCGTTACGAATATGAAATGTCCGGAGTGCGAGAAATCGTTTCTGTGTATCTACAAGTTCAATATTCATATGAGGTATTATGGGAAGCGTGCGTGTGTGCATTGCAGGAAAATGGTCGAAGTAGAGAAACTTAAAGCGCATTACGTCAGCCACGGTATTGATACGACGCAATGCGATATATGCTTCGACACTTTCAAGAAGATGGACGCGTATTTGAAACACAAAATAACTTACCATAGCAAAGGGCCGTATTTCTGTTACATCTGTAAATTATCATACCGGGATTCCCACCATCTCGCTTCTCATATGACAAGCAAGCACGAACCGAGAATCTGTCTCGGTTGCAATCGGAAATTCTCCAACGTGTACTGTTTCCGAACGCATTCCAGGAAGTGCAAAAACGCCAAGAAAAAGGCTGGCGTTTTCATTTGTGACATTTGCTCTAAAGTTTACGGCTCCAAATACGCTTTGAAAGTTCATTTGGAGTATATACATATGAATAAAGAACACACGCATCAATGTGAACACTGTGGCAAGGTGTTTAATAGTGCTATTCATCTTTTGGAACACAGCAACACACACAACAGAGTTCCGGATAGATTTGTCTGTAACATTTGTAACATGCCTATGAGTACTAGACGAGGGTACCAAAGACACTACAACAGACATATAAAGAACCCAAATTACACTCCAAAGAGGCCTAGAGCTCCAAATGCTGTAATACATAAATATGAATGTGACTTTTGTGATAGTAAGTTCCGAAAGAAGTCGGATCTACATTCTCACTTGATTTCTGATCACGATATGGTTACTATCGATGTTGATGATATTTAATCTAATAAAGTTATCATTTTTAATGTTTTTTTTTTATTGTTACTTTGTAATTTTAGTTCCCAAAACTTGACTATAGGATGTACAGTTTGATTCGCAATTAAACGGATAATGTAACATGAAATGACGATGAATAGGTATGGTCTATTAAATCAAAAGAAGCAAATTACTTGAACTTTATGAAAATTAACCTACTTAAAAATCTACTGTGGCTGGCAAAACCCATCTGCCGACCAGAATGTACACCAAATACATACTCAAAGTGCGACTGAACGGACTGAACTGAAGAAATTATTCCAGGTCGCGGAGGACTCCACTCTACCACAAGGACTCTGCCGCGCCTGCTCGGAAGACGCCATCGCAGCCACGCAGTTCCGACAACTCAGCGCGACCTCGCACCAGCAGTGGCACCAAGCCGTCGACATACTCTCCCACGCCCACGATCCTGACGACCAAAACAGGACCCTATACGTGTTCTACAACGGAGAAAACACGGTTTTCAGGGAGGAAGTCGAAGCAGTGACCAAAAATGACGTAGTCATGCAGCTCAATAAGAAACCCAAAAGAACTGCCAAAGTTAAAAGATCATATTCAAAATCGGCAGGTAAATGCCAGTGTCCTGATTGCGGGAAAGACTTCCCAGTTGCGTATAACTTGAATGTACACTTGAAGAATACTATGAGAAGGGCGTGTGTTAGGTGCGGTAAGGTATTGGAAAGGGAGAAGCTGGCTGAACACTTGGCGAAAGTCCATGGGAAGCTCTTCGCTGACTGCGATGTGTGTTACAAGCTGTTTGAAACCGAAGAAGGATTGAAACAGCATTATTTGACCCATCATAGTCGGTTTTCTTTCGGCTGCCAGATCTGTGGACGAGGGTATACCAATGACAGAGCGTTAAGAGCGCATATGTACGCTCATACCCTGTTTCACTGCGTGTCGTGCAACCTAAGCTTTGAAAATAGACGCTGCTTTAAGCACCACCAAAAGAAATGCCAGACCGTTCGTCAACCGACAACTACAACCTTCGCATGCGATTACTGCGGCAGCGTATACAATAAGAAACCATCTCTGCGCATACACATCATACAAAAACATCTTAACGTACTTCCTTACGTCTGTGAGACGTGCGGCAAAAGGACCTCAACGCTGGCTCACTTGAGATCCCACGAAACCATCCACACAACCGAGCGGAAGCTATACAAGTGCTCATGTGGTGCCGAGATGCGTACAGAGTTGGGATACCATTTACATCAGCGCATCCACACGGGGGAAAAGCCATACGAATGCGAAGAATGTGGTGACAGGTTCCTCTCCGCCTCGAGACGGCTTGACCATATCAAGAGAAGGCATAGGAGCGCGAAAGATATGCCCCACGGTTGTGAAATGTGCCACGCCCGATTTGTCAGACCGTTCGAATTGAAGAAACATTATTCTTCTGTGCATGATTCTGTGGTAAATGTGTTGCCAGCTAAGAAAAGAATTAGAAGGCAGATGTAAGGGTAAAAATTAAAAATCTAAACTATGGAAATTATGGAAATTATAAAACCTTAATTACAACATAAATTACAATAAAGTGTAGGTAGTGGTGTAATTGAATGATAAAAAAGAGCTACTTGTAAAAATATGATATGCAGCTTTGATCTATCATTGTGTTGAGTAGCAACACGTTTAAGTAGATTTCATTACGGTTTAATTTCATTATCAATACATCTAGATCTTAGGCCCCTATTAATAAACTCATCTTGGCTGAGATGCGCGTCACAAGATACGTCAAAGTAAACGTCAAGCCATAGAAAGCTGTCATTTTTGACGCATCTCGAGACGAGCATTAGAGTTGAGATTAGTTTATTAATACGGCCCTTAGACCAGTATTAATAAACTCATCTTGGCTGAGATGCGCGTCACAAGATATGTCAAAGTAAACGTCAAACCATAGAACACTGTAATTTTTGGGACAATTGCAAAAATATTGTACATATTTAAGGGCTTAATTGAGACAACGTTAATTTTCTTCCATTGTTTTTCCTTTGTGTGACGACAGTTATCCATATGACTATAGTTTGAGAAATATAAATTGGAAATTTCTTATTTAGTTTGCGATCTTTTGTTCGGCGTAAACACTTACCGGACAATGAGAAGTCGAGCACCCGTATCTATTGTTCATAACAGCACTAATCCTCACTTGGGAGCCGGAGCGACTAAAGTGCATTTTTTTAAACGCGATTATACTACTTATTGTCAACGACGTATAGCCTTGAATAGTGAAAACAAACGCTTAATTATGAGTCGCTTCGACACTCAGGGTGCAAAAATACTACTACTCATGGATTGAAAAGTATTGATACTATTTGTTTTTTCTTCTTCACTTGGGTGCAGATAGTAATCTAAATAAAATAATTTTGCTTTTGGGGGTGTATTATAAAACATTTAATTTTTTTTTCTGTGATATTATGTGGGTAGTTGGTTCCACAAATTCAAGTACTAGTGACTCGGATGAATGAAATACTTAATGTAAAAGTATCCTATACATTTTTACTAATAAAAAAATATCATAACCTATTGGACATTTTATTTTTTACTTTTCTTTTTCAAATAAAATTGTGATACAAAATCGTGCCGCAAATATCAAGACTTTTCGGTCCGCTGTGTTGTTTGAAGAACGGGGGCACTTTTACAACTAGCTTTTGTTTGATATTTACAAAAAGATTTAAGTGGAAAAAGTAAATGTTCAATTCATATTTCCTAGACTATACTCTTCGTTAAAGAAAGGAAAAAGTACAATATTTTTGCAATTCACCCACATCGCGAGACGAGCATTAGAGTTGAGATTAGTTTTATACGGGCCTTAGGACGACGTATCACAATTCCTAAATACCGAAATACCTGTTAAACCCTCTAAATATTGCATTTCTTATAACTAGAATTTGTAACTCCGGATTCGGAAACGCCTAACTGTTTTACTATTCTACCATTAGGAATTTATTAGACATTTTGAGTCTGATGTTTTGCCTTTTTTTTTTTTGTCATTTTATGAGGCATTTTGGGAATCAGACGTTTTGCGTCAAGGACGTATCAAATTTCGGGTGTTCTAAAAGATAAGTCAATTTAACATCAAGGCGTTTTGAATTCCGGTCGTAGTGGAAACCTTAAGGTTGGCATGAAAATCTGTTCCACATACACTCAATACTAACCATGCTCTTGAGAAATTGACTATGGAGCTATTATGAGATCATTATATCAGTCTAGTCTATCTATTATGCTATTATTGCATCATGTGACAAAATGTAGGTTAGTTATAATTACTATTAAATATAAGGGATTTCTAAAGCTATGTTTCATTTAATTGTCCAATTATTTTTTACTGCCATTGACTTAAAATCCACAATTACCAGAACAACTCGTTCTATTCCAGATAGAGGAAGAGCCCCTCTGCCCGAGCGGCGTCTGTGCCATTTGCACCAGCCACGCCATCGCCGTCCAAGAGTTCAGGTCCCTGGTCACAGACTCCTGCAAAATCTGGTCTTACGCTGTCCACCAGCTTGACCAAATACCTCTCAGCGACGCACCTTCCGTCAAATCCCTCTGCGCCTTCCTGAGAGCTGACAACCTCAACATCCAAGTAGCTAAAGACTACACAAACAATGAAAAAACGACGCCTTTGATCCGACTAAAAACAAGAATGAACAGGAAGAAAAGCGAAGAGAGGAGACCAAGGGTACACAGGGCAGGGCCTCCCTGCAAATGTCCGGATTGCGGAAAAGAGTTTATAAGTCCGTATTATTTGAACGTTCATTTCAAGAACAGCGGGCAAAAGGACGTTTGTATCACTTGTGGCGCAGTGTTGCTTCGCGGGAAACAAATGAGAGACCATTTAGTAAGAGTACATAGGGAGGTTGCGTTTTTGTGTAAAGAGTGCCCAGCGTTGTTCACCAATGAAATGGACCTCGACAATCACGAGAAAAAAGCACATAAAGCTGGTCTAACCTGCGGGGACTGCGGACGGACGTTCCTCAGGAACGCCTCCTTCGAAACACACTCCCAGATGCACGCTGTACGCACGTGCAGATCCTGCGGCATCCAGTTCACAAATCGGGCGTGTTATAGGGAACACCGGTCTACTTGTGAACCCGATGCGAAACCTGATAGAGACACAGTGCCGAGGAATAGGCGGTCTAATATCCGAGACCCAGCTACGTTCACTTGCGATTATTGCAAGAAGACTTATACGTCGCGTCCACAGCTCAAAAATCATATACTATGGATCCATATGGACGTAAGACCCCATCAGTGTCAATGGTGCGGGAAACGTTTTTACACTCCAGCACGCTTGGCCGAGCATAGCGTCGTGCACACGAGAGAGCGGAATTTCGGTTGTGACATTTGCGGTGCTAAGTTAGTTTCCAAAATGGCCGCCGTGTACCACAGACGGCGTCATACGGGCGAAAAGCCTTACAGGTGCGAAGACTGTGGTGATTGCTTTATCTCGGCCTCGAGGAGGACGGAGCATGCGAAGCGGAAGCATGGCAAAGGGCCTAGGGTGCATTGCATGCAGTGTCCCTCCACGTTTGTTAGGATACATGAACTGAAGAAGCATATTGAGAAGGCTCATAATACTAATATTATTTCATTGTTGGACGATTAATTGGTAAAACTTCGGTTCTTTTTTAAAATAAGACTAAAATTGGAATTTATGTAATGTCGATGTTTTAAAGTATACAGGGTGGCTCACTTAGATCCACAGACCACTTACCCTATAGACTCCGCTTCGGAACAGTTTGTCTAGTATCTCATTAAGCCAAAATGGCGGGGCGCGGGGGGCGGAAATTGCACCGTGATTGGCTAGTTCAAAGTCAACGAATAATCAAGTGTGCGCGTCGTGGTGCGCGCCAATAGAACCATGTCAACCAATTAGTGTTCTGTGAGCATAAGCATGGCTTACGGGGGCGCCTTTGTATGCGGAGTCTATAGGGTAAGTGGTCTGTGCTTAGATCGGTCAGTATGGGAAAGTCTGAAACTATGAGACATACGAAGATCTGTTCTTAGGAACCATGTTATCGATTTTAATAACAAGAAAAACTGCATTCTAGCTCGGAAATCGAACACGGACCGGATGTTTTGAAAAATAAACCTAACAATATTGCCATTTAAATATCGATTTTGTAGGTTTTAAACGGTAAATCTTTACTAATATTATAAAGCTGAAGAGTTTGTTTGTTTGCTTGAACGCGCTAATCTCAGGAACTACTGGTCCGATTTGAAAAATGATTTCAGTGTTAGATAGCCCATTTATCGAGGAACGCTATAGGCTATATATCATACTCACATAAACTGAAATTAAGCGAGGGCGCGTCGCTAGTATTACCATAAAACATGATGTCAATGCATTGATTTCAAATTCTTTAATTTATTGTAGTAAGTTTTAGAAATGACCACCGTTTTCATGTATGTATATATTTTACGCACCTAAACGTATTGAATATTGTATTGAAAACCAAGAATGTGAAACAATGTATTTTATTCATTTTAGACATCGTGTTTCATAGTAACATTACTGCTTAAGACGTACACAATCGATATTTAATTGGAAATAGTGTTTGTTTTATTTTTCAAAACGTCTGGGTTCGATTCCCGGGCCAGAATGCAGTTTTTTTTGTTATTTAAATCGATGACATGGTTCCTAAGAACAGATGTTTGTATGAGCCAACCTGTATAACGTGTCTAAATTCAAGATGGTGATTACACTGATTACTGATTACTTTTGCGTCGCTGACCAAATTAAATTATACTGAAGATTTAGCACCCAGCAGGCGGAAGTTTAGTTTAAAATTAAAAGTGCACTTAAATAGTATTTGTCTACCAACATAGGAAAAAAAAAGATGTTTAATCAGTAAGTAGGCCGCACGGGCACTTTTACACATCAAAATCTACCAATAGCAATAGCAATAGTTCTCTTAGATAGTCCTTAAACTCAATTAGAAACGTGACAACTATTTCTGTGTGATTATATTAAGACAATGGCGTCCTTATTACCAGAGCCCGGAATTCTCGTAGCATTTTTGAGATGTACTTCGTTTATCGACTTCCGATGTACATATTTTATCGATACAATATAGTACACAACATATTAAAGAAGATTAAAAGTAGAGGTAAACCGTAGGCGGTGTTATCGCTAAAGAGCGATCAGTTGAAGATAACTTTTGAATAGTTGAAAATGTGACATAGATATTTGTAATAAAAATAATCTATGGCATTTCGTGTTGCAATTTCTTTCGAAACATATTTGAAAGGTGTAAGAAATCCACAAACTATTTATAAGGAACCATAAAATATTATTATTCCTATTTAAAATTTGCTAAAAGTCTGTATCAAAAGCTTATCTCGAAGAGATCGCTCAGTCGCGATAAGACTCCTGTTGTTTACTTCTACTCGTAACCATATTTTAAATATTATGTTATCCTGTATTTATCAATATACATATGTATATCGGAAGTCGATAGACGAGAAGACCCTATGACAGCTCAAAAATGCTTCGAGAATTCCGGGTTCTGGTTATTACTAATTGGTTTTACATCTTTGGCAATTTCCATTGACACCAAGTACAAAATGAGACAAATAACAAACCCCCTTACTTATAAACGTGGAATAAGCTTGGAATAGTTTATGCCATGCTTTGTCCTTATCTGTAATTGTGACATTTGCATCTGACAGAAAGTGACAAAGCGTGGCATAAACTAGTCCAAGCTTATTCCACGTTTATAAGGGGGTAATATTCTTAATGCCTGTTTCACAATCTACAAGTAAATTCATTTAGAGTGAGGTCTCTCCTTGTCTATTTTCAAGTGCAAGAAAGAGAAAGGGCTTGGGTAAAAGTGTTGTCATTTGTAAAAATCATACATCTTCAAGGTGAGCGGCCATTAGTAAAAGTGGAAAATTATGATAGAATAATTCAAAATAAACATGTTTTGTTATGTAATCTAATGTGATACTGTTATGCATCGTAGCCGAGATATTTAAATATTCATACCTGGGCGTACTTTTAGTAATACAAATACAAATAATTTATTTCACATAATTTTAGGTACAATTTGATCTTAAAAATAATATTCGTATCACTAAAATCTACCATACATGGCATGTGAAATTTGGAAGTATGCACCTACTTATAATCTAAAAACTCCTGTACACTATAAAAACACTTTTCTGCCAGCCATCTTTTCAGAGCTCGTTTAAATTTTACGAAGGTTAGGTCTTTTATAGTGTCAGGTAGCTTGTTAAAGTGTGTATCAAAATGAATACTTAAATCTTTAATATCTTGGCTCCGATATTATTAAACGCCATAAATAATATACATCTATGTGTATTTCGAGGTCCTCTAAATAACTATATAAAAATCAACAGTGGCTGCTGAAAAAAAATATGACAATATTCTTCAAACCAATTTACCCAAAGCCCATTATGTGTCAAATATGCTTTACTTGTCGATTGTGAAACAGCCGGTTAGACTAATACTTTTTACGTAACTACATCTTTTTCAAAACAATTATATCTAAGTACTTATTATTATATTTTTGCTGGTATCCCACCGAACACCGTCAACGCACCGAACAAGACTATAATGTCAATGTCATATGGCAGCGCACTATCCAACCTCGACATTGGCAGAATCATCAAAACATTGATGGGGCCATTATCTTCCCAAAAATTGAATTGAATTGACTAATACTTTTTGACACATGGACCCCTGAAATATTGTTCCCACGTTGAAATTGATTAGAAAGATACCACCTGAAGCCTTAGGAGGGCAGTTTTATAAACCAATATGGTTCCTTCCTAAAAAGTACATGCATTTCTTGATATTCGTAGGTAATAATATTTTGTCGAAAAAGTTTGCATACAATAATGGTTTAGCGACTCTAGCGACATCTAGTGGCAAGTAGAATAACTCATCAACTACTGATGGCGCTGCCAGTGTCAAGCGGCGCGTTGGAAAGAAACCACCCCTCCCCCCCCCCCCCCCATCTATAGATAGATGCAGAATCGATTTCAAGTCAGACAGGGTTTCTATTCAAACTATATTGCTTTTGTCATGTTATCGTATTTAAGTGTTTCGATAGTTCGTAGTTATAATAACATGTCATGTCAAAGATAATATGGGTTGTGAGTGCATGTGTGACAGCGAAAGCAATAAAGCCAGGGATACACTACGGGGCAAATGTCCCACGACACGTGTCGCCAGCGACGTCGGGTGAAGTGTCGCGACGTTGCCAGACCGCTCGACTGGTCTGGCAACATCGCGCGACACGTGTCGCCAGTGACATCAGATGAAGTGGCGCGACGTTGCCG
Organism: Acleris laterana; assembly: GCA_963966035.1. Classification (NCBI taxonomy): domain Eukaryota; kingdom Metazoa; phylum Arthropoda; class Insecta; order Lepidoptera; family Tortricidae; genus Acleris; species Acleris laterana. The sequence goes on from OZ014464.1 coordinate 9,468,753, forward strand.
GACTTCGCTCGACATGTCTGGCAACATCGCGTGACAAGTGTAGTAGTAGTAGACATAAGTCGCGCGATGTCGCCAGATATGTCAGGCGAAGTTTGGCAAAGTAGCACGATTTCGCCTGACGTCGCTGCGGATATAAGTCGCGCGATGTCGCCAGATATGTCACGCGAAATCGGCCGGCTTCGCTTGACATGTCGTGGGACATTTGTCCCCTAGTGTATCCTTGGCTTAACCCTTTGAGTAGCAAGCAGCCTTATAATGGCAGCTTTCAAAAAAGCAATACTTTATAAACTAACTTTTAGTTTTGTTGCCACATTGAGGGTTAAGAAGCTGGGGGTCCAGACGCACTACTTTTAAATACGAAGTTACGTTAACTCCATCGCTTTCTATTTAGCGACGAGTGACAGAGACTAGGCACCCGAAATTGGTGGATCGTGTTACCAGTGTGTTACTACGAATACTGGCCTTAATCTAATTTAGGAAACAGGCCCTACTATGAAAATAGAAGTTCTAAATTACTTTTTCACTTCTCATGCTCGTAAAGTCCTTCTTTATGCTGGGTATAGGCTGCATAAAATCGCATTTTATGCACTAGTGCATAAATGGTTGTCGTCATCTAGACTAAGACAATTAAGCCCTACAGCCAGACAGACGAGGTGACTACATTAAATAAACTTGTTATTTGAATAAATTTACTTTAATTTTATTTATATTTGCATCGTAGTTGCATCTAACAAAGAAGAAATTTAAAACTATTAAAAACAAGCATTATTAACAAGAACATTAAAAAATCAACGTAGGTATAAACTTGGCAGTATTGCGTTCGACTTAAGTCAAAAATCGCAAACAGAAAAAAAAAATTTTTGACAGAAATACAGTGGCGGGAAAGAGGTTTTGGACTATTAATTAGTTATGTTCTTTGCAAAACTTGTTGTGTTATGGAATTTAATTAAAATGTCGTCTAGTGAAAAGGAAAATAATGCTCACACCTAACACACTCATGGAAAAAAATGCAAAAGAACTTATTAAAGTTTTTTACATTATCACATGGAAAAAAATGCAAAAGAACTTATTAAAGTTTTTTTACATTATCACTGTTTTATTTCCTCGTAATCGAAGTGAAAAGCAGAGTGTATAACTCGGTCTTAAAACACATTTTATCCTCGACTTAATTATCCAACCTCGCCTGCCGGCTCGGTTGGGTACCATAAGTCTCGGAAAAAATGGTTTGTTTTATGCCCTTGTTGTACAATCTACTATAGCTCCATCCCTGTCACTTATCATTTGAAACTAAATCGAGAGAAAGGGATGGAGTTATCGTAACTTTGAATTCCGAAGTAGGGCCTCTGAGTGTGTACTGTTAGACATAGTTACGCTGTTCGGCCACTGGTGGCGCTGTCGTAGTTGAATCTACTTGTCACTAGATGTCGCTACAAGAAGTATACTGTTTGGAATACATAGGCAACAATGTCCCTTTTTTTCAATCGTTGATGTGGTGATTGCCAACTGAAAATAATCTAGAGTCTATCGCCCTGTCAACCTCTACAATGTTATTATGTATCTAAGATAATATGTAATAATTTGTGCAATAATTCTTCCGACCTAATCGTTCAAGACATTTAAATGTATTGTTATTTTTGTACTGTATGAATTAGTTATCCTTTTATAAAGGATATTGTTCATAGTATATTAAATTTAAGTTTGAAATAGAATAAAATCATAAAGACGTTTTTGTTTATGTTGCAGCAGTCCCTGTAGAAGTATTTTTTCGCTGTTACCTCGAGAATTATTAAGACTGCGCCGAGCGTACGCCGGATGTACAGTGGCGCCCTCATTACTTTTATTGTGTTTTCTGATAAACTAAAGTATTTTCTTGAAATTGAACGAAATGTATTTGTACTACAAATGAAAACACAACTTATAGGGTATATCATATAGTTTAATAACAATTCACCTTAAAAAAGTGGCCACGTTTTCCCGTTAAGCCGACTACTGAAACGGTAATTATTATTATAGTTTGTTACGTATCCCATAAATAGTGTTTTTACTTGCACTACAAACACATTTCATCTGATTCCAAGGAAATTCTTTAGTTAATTAGAAAACACAATAATAGTAATGAGGGCGCCACTGGACGCTCGGCGTTTGCTCGGCGCAGTCTTAAATTTTACGCCAAGAAAGGTGTAGTATATCCGTTATATACCAAATTTACCATCGATCGGTTGAGGCGGTGAACCGTAAAGATGAAACAAACAAATATACACTTGCATTCATAAATTTCATAATATTAGTGAGGATATATTAGATGGGCTAAAAAAGCGAAATGGTTGCAGCACATCTTATGTTATTGCATCTAGAACGTAAACGAGTACATGCCACGTGATGGTGATATCTGAGACCTATAGACATTAGCATTCTAAGACGAACCAACAAAACATGAAGACTGTGGTAACCTACCTCTATGCTAGTCATTTCATATTTTTTTTCTTTTTCGGCATAGTCATAGTCAAGTAATACTGCAAACGCTTGCTTCAAGCTCGGAACAAATAATAGTACAAGCTTGAAGGGTAAGATGGTATTGATCCGAATGGACTCTGCACAAGGTCCTACAGGCACAACGGTTTTTGAACTACTATACTTACATTGTAAGAATATTATGTAGTTGTGTGAAGAAAAAACTGGGGGAATACCGTGCTCGCTGTTTGTTTCTTGAAGGTTTCTTGCTTTGTCTAGGTCTAAGTTGACACATATGTCGTATAATCCTTTAGTTTTGTTTTTTTTCATATTTTATAAGGATTTTCAGTAATCTCAACTTGAAAACATGTAATGCTACTCGACGGCAGATGGCGTTGTGGCGACTGTGTTTTAACCGTTCGATGGCGCTGTGCATGCCGAAAACGGGCTTTTTACTTTCGCGGTGTGTAAATTCGTTTAATATGTCGTTTATTGAAAACTTACAACAACGCGAGCAATGCTGCAGAAAAAAGAAAACTAAATCACGATATAACTAGATATGAATAAAAATGTTGCCATGCCTAAAAATACAAGTTAGCTGAGAAGGCGCGCTTGCAAAAATATTTTTTTTAATTTACAAAAATTATGATGTATAACTATGCACACTTTAGAACAGTCATAAACTTTAAGACCCTGTTGTTTAATCAGTAGTTACACTAAAGAACTGTTAAAATTCAAAAAATAATTTGAAAATTTGACACCTTTTCTTGAGATTCCTTCAAATTTTCGATACCTTTTAAATTTTAACAATTAGTTAGTCTAACTACTGATCAAACAACAGGCCTTAACTGTTATTTTTTTTCTTTAAATTATTTTTATAATATTTATAATACACATCGACGAATTTGTTAACAAAAATATTTTTTTTACAACTAGCAACCCAATCCCTCTCCTGTCATTGTCAGTATTATTTCTTCTCGCTCCAGATTTAGGGCTACATCCTTAAATAAAACTCGAAATTAATTTCCAAAACGATGTCTTACAAACAAGATTTTCGTCAATTACTAAAGCCCTACTACTGGGTGAATATACTGCTTAGTATTTCATACGTAACGGCGAAGCAGACGGGTGTAATTTGCAACTTCCTCTTCCCCGATGTTGATTGCGAACTGGACAGCAGAGAAACGGAAATCTTGTTCTTCCTAATTATCGTCGTTATGCTCCGGACGAGAAAAGCGGGGAGTGTGACCATGGTGAACTATCTATCATCGTCGTTTGTCTACACGAAGATTGCAAACCTCATTTTATGGTTCTACGCGGACATCAGGTTGGTACCGGCTAAAAGCAATTTTACCAATCAACTATATGAATTATAATACCCACGCGTCCCTAAGGACGGAAGAGAGGGTTACACCGAGTTAAGCTAAGTGCCTGTTGTCAAGAAAAGAGACAGGAACTTAAAATTTAAGGTGCTGTCTCTTGTACACCTTTTCACGTTAGTAAATGCTTGTAACAATTACTCTATTTTCTTGTGATTTGATCAAACAAAACGCTCATAAATGGCAGTCTATAAATTGACTCCAAAAGTTGTGTTACTGCAGCTATCTGCGTAGGGATTGCAATCCGGTCCGGCGGATCCGGTAATCCGGCCGGATCCGGCAATTTTTGGAAGCCACCGGATCCGGTAATAAACACCGGATCCGGTAAAGTCAAATGTTCTATTTTTAAACGAGAAATAGAGACCTGAGAAGTTTTTCGAGCACTGTAAGTACCTACCTACTAATTAGTGAACGTTTTATATGCATTTTTTAATAAATTCTTGTTTGTAACATTAATCTACGAGTTTTGGTTTTGTTTAATACGGTACAATAAACAGTTAAACTTATATGTATTGGTTTTTATTTTACTTTGCAGGTAAACTGAAATTCAAATATGTCGCTTTCAAAACCGAGTCATGAGCTAGGTCAAACCGGTGAAGATGGTGAAAAAAAAAAAAAACATATGTATATGGCAGTATTATACAAAATCTGCTATCGGGAACGACGCAAAATGCAAATTGTGCTTTAATGTTTTGAAAATTAGTAAAGGATCATACAAAGGCTTAAAATTACACCTAGAAAAAAAAAGCAGTTCATCAACGTAAATAAAATTTCATCAGAAAATAGAGTGCTAAAGCGTTCGTTTCCTAATTCCGTTGCTAAAGCATCCACAAAAAATAATACTAACCTTGTGAGTTCTTGATCTCAGATATTTTCAGAGCCTTATTTTATTATAATTATAAATATGTTAAGTTGGCCAAGCTGAGGAAACGCTTGAATTTTATTTGATTTTATGGTGAACCATGCTGCCGGTAATGACGCATGGGTGTGAAACATGGCATCTGACCATAGGTCTAATACAAAAGCTCAAAGTTACCCAGCGGAAAATGGAACGCAAGATGCTCGGAATATCCCTACGAGATAAGGTCAGGAACGAGACCATAAGAGCATGCACTAAAATCACTGACGTGGGGCACTGTGTTGCCAAACTCAAATGGACATGGGCAGGTCACCTATTTCGTAGGGATGACAATAGATGGAGTAAATGCGTTGCAGTCTGGAGGCCCTGGGTGGGAAAGAGAAGTGTTGGCAGGCCACCAGCTCGATGGTCTGATGACATTAGAGAGAATGCTGGCCCTCTATGGACCAGACTAACTCAAAACAGGGCAAAATGGAAAAGAATTGGAGAGGCATATACCCAACAGTGGGCATCTAAATAAATGCTGTGGAAGAAGAAGAAGAAGATGGTGAACCAGGATAATGAAACTTAAGTTTGTGTACCTGTGATTATGTGGTTATGACTGGTTACCTAATAAAAAGATGATTTTCTGAAACTTCAAATGATCTTTTCTTTACCGTATTTCCTTGCACGCAAAAAAGGCGCATTTTTAAGTCGTCGAGTTGCGGAAATTAGCCCGCTACAACCTACCGTATTTCCTTCTTTCCCCATTTTACCCTAAAAAACTTGAAAAAATAGAACATTTAGTTAATTTTAACCCTGCGGTACCAATCCGGTACGATCCGGCCGGATTGAAAATCAGTCCGGTTTGCAATCCCTATATCTGCGTAGGCACCTTGTACAAAAAAATATATTTGGAATGAAGAATTTTGTGGCTAATATCTACATCATTATTGGCGAAATACATCTCAAACATGAGCGTGATGTGAAAGCCATAAAAAAAATGCACATAGCCAGTTGCAAAGTAGAAATGATGCGTTTTACGTCACTGCCGAAAGGGGAGGGTAATGATTTTATCGCAGTGAAAGTGTGACAGCCAGTGATCAGATTACATTTGAATTTTGCAGGATAAGGATAACATTATCTTGTTCTTTATTTATAAATAGGCATAGATATTATTTAATTAGGTGATGCATTTTACACTCGTTAGTACTACTGTCATGTCGCAAGGTAGACATGTCACTTAGCATAATTATTGTTTGAGTCTTAAGCGAGGTGAAAACATACCTGGCTTACAACTAATGTTTTCATGGCCCTGATTTCTATAGTTATTGGACTAGCTACATTCATGCGCGAATGCAATATGCGAACGCGTGAAAGTGTGAATGTGTAGGGCGTTTGGGGGTTTGCGCCTTGTAAACGCCTTGTTGTCGGTATTTTGGCCCACAAGGCAGCCACATTTGCGTGCAAGTTTTATAAAATACTAGCATCTGCCCATGACCGCGTAGAATTTGTTTATATCGTAGCTCCATACAAATTTTCACCCTCTATTTCACCCCCTTAGGGGATGAATTTCGGGAAAAAAGCTATCCTATGTCCTTTCCCAGGATTCAAACTATCTTTGCACCAAATTTCACCTAAATTGGTTTCATGGTTTAAGCGTGAAGATGTAACAGACAGAAAGACATACATTCGCATTTATAATATTAGTATGGATTAGCCAAATACCATGAAGGCCCTGTTGTTTGATGAGTAGTTAAACTAACTAATTGTTCAAAATCGTAACTAATGGTTTAATCGCAAGGAAATGTGTAAAATTTTCGATGAAAATGAAAATGTTTATTATAAACTATTTCCTCCATTTCTTTTTAATTTGTTTTTACTCTTAAGTCTAGTTACATTGTTGAGCGCGCGAACTATACTGTGAACACTGCGAATGTGGGGCCTAGAAGAGTTAACGCGTAATTCGCAACGTGACATCTCCCAACCATTTATGCGGACTTTGCAGACATAGTCAAAGACAAAATATTAATTATCATCTCTTTTTTTCAGATACGCCCTCCCCTACGGCGCACTGCTCATCCTAACAGCTCTGATCATCCCCGAACCCACCTACAGCGGCCCGGAGCTGGTGACCTACTTCCGTGGCCCAACGACCCTGGCTGAGGAGCTGGCTCGCAAGCAGAGCACCTGGCTCGTCTGTCTGTATGCTGCATGGCACCCAGCCTGCGTTAACTTTGCACCGGTGTTTGCTGAGCTCTCTGCCAGCTACAATTTGGATAATTTGAAGTTCGGGAAGCTGGATGTTGGGAGGTAATTAGCAAGCTAAATGAATACAGTAAAACACAAGTGATATGGCTTACCGATGTACCTGCGCAGATGACGATATTTCGAAGCGCGGGAACCAATCAGCATGATCCACGCGTTGCGCGGTTGTATTCTGTGCTATTATTGGTTGTTAGTGAACCATGTTGATGCGCGCCCGCGTGTCATTCAGGAGATGGAAAAAATAGATGAATTTTAATTTGCACTTTATAACTGTGTTTTAATCGTGCTTTCGGAAATCATCGGAATCGTTGTTCGTGTCTGCGCGAAGGAAGATTCACGACACGCCATATCAATTGTGTTCTACTGTAACTTGTAACGGAAATGAGTGACAGTGAAATCAATTGGGCCGCGATGAGGAAATATAAGCGCTGAAAAAAAAACCAGTAAATTGGCCACATACTGGCTCTTTTACACGTCGGTAATGAGTGAATCTACTAGCGCTTCGGACAAGACCATCATTGCTGAAAAGAAGCTCCAGAAAAGCACCGCAAGACAGAAAAAGAAGGACGACTCCTTCCAAGAAAGAAGGGGTCGCTATTATATTGGGGTGGGAGGGGTTTATAGCTATTAATAGTTATTTATTTCCAGATAATACCTATAGTTATTTAAGTTATCAACTGGCAAGAGTAAATGGTAATGTTGGAAGAGGGCGGCCAAAGCGAACGTTCCACGATCACTGACACGTGACAGGTGACAATTCGTTATACATTGCAAAGTTAACATGCTGATACATCACTGGGTATCATATAAACTGCGCCATGTACACTGAAATGTCACCTGTCATTGTCGGGGTGGTGAAATAGGGAGTAGATCGGCGACGTATTAAGAAAGGGCCAGGTCTGGAGACTCGGGAGTACTCTAAACTGACCCACGTGTATGACCCACTTATGAGGGTGGAGGAAGCCAGGGAAGTTTGTAATTTTATTTATTTATTTATTGCCTTTTGCACAAATAAATCTTACTTCTAAGTTCAACCCTGTAAGGGTATTGCAAAGCGTAATTTAAACAACATAAAATTTCTCTGTTATATAATAAAAAAATGTTAAATTAACACAATTAATATTTTATGTACTCTGCATCTTATTTCTTAACAATTTAAACATTCACTATTATATACCTACGTATATATTTATGAGCTAGACTATGATATTGTTTTTTTTAAGTATTTTTTTTAAATTGTCGGTCATAAATTCTTTAACAGAGTAGTAACATTTTTTAATGAGAAAATCTTTCAGTTTTTTTATAAATAAATAAGCTTTTCCTTCAATTTTTATTTTATCAGGTATTTTGTTTTGATATGGACCGGTAGTATAGGCTATTCTTATAATTTATTCTTTGTCTGGATCGTAGCAAGTGGAAGTGGTCTCTGCCTGCCCCCGGGAAAGAGGCGTGATTGTATGTATGTATTGCTCCCCAGGTACCCGGAGGCTGCAGCCAAGTACCGCGTGCAGGATGGGCCGACGAGCCGGCAGCTGCCCACGCTGCTGCTGTTCAAAGAGGGCGCCGAGAACGACCGCCGCCCGCAGGCCGACTCCAGCGGGAAACTCCAGAAGTACCTTATCTTATCTTTATTCTTTTGACCACGCGCTTGCCTAGTGGGTAGTAACCCTGTCTACGAAGCTAGTGGTCCTGGGTTCGAATCCCGGTAGGGGCAGATATTTGTGTGATGAGCGCGAATATTTGTTCCTGAGTCATGGATGTTTTCTATATATTTAAGAATATATTTCTCTATATAAGTATTTATATCGTTGTCTAGTACCCATAGTACAAGCCTAGAGCTTAATTTGGGACTAGGCCAATTGGTGTGAGATTGTCCCCTGATATTTATTTATTTACTTTTTCGAGTCAAATCGGTGAAATACTGGAAAAGGGCCGAATCTTAAGGACCCGAAACTCGATGTATGAATGTGGAAGAAGCGAAAGAAATTTGTCAAGATCGTAGCAAGTGGAAAGAAGTGGTCTCTGCCTACCCCTCTGGGAAACAGGCGTGATTTAATGTATGTATGTATGTATTTATTTATTAACTCAGGAAGCCCCCATTTATTTTGACACCAAATAAAAAGAATTTAATTCTTATGCTATATTCCAATATGCATGCTTTTTTTTTATTGTAAGTCTCTACAAAATATGAAAATAGCGTAAAAAAGATCGAAAAGTGAAATTAAAATTAAAATAGGCCAAGAAATACTCATAATACAAGCATTTTAAACTGCTAATTAGATAGAGAGATCCGATATGCACTGTGGCGTTATGTAACTCGTCGGCCATATAAACTCCATGTTAAATTCGGTTTCGCTAGAAAGAGATAGGAACAAGTCTTTGTTGGGTTATATCTTGGTCATTTTTATAGCTATTTAAAAAATTACCTCAAGTTACATGAATCAGCTTTTATTAGGTTTTGCGGGTGGTAGGACCTTGTGCAGGGTCCGTCCGGATCGCTACCACCATCTTATCCATTAACCTACCGCCAAACAGCAGTGTTCGCATTATTGTATTCCGGTTTGGGGATAAGAGAGCCGGTGAAATGACTAGCATAGAGGCATTCCATCTTAGTCCTCAGGGTTGACAACGCGTCTTGTGAATGCGAATGCCTATGGGTCACAGTTTCCACTTACCATCCTGCCTGCTCCTGCTGGCCTGTGTGCTCGTTTGTCTTCTCTATGCCATAAAAAAAACTACTTTTGATGCTGACTATAGGTACTACAATCATTGACAAACTATGAGATGAAAGCCAACAACAATGTGATTATTTACAACATAGTAATTAAATCTTTAAGTCAATAAGATCGCGCGCGTGACTCGCGTCACGTAATTATTCGATAACTAGCGGGGTAGTGAGTCTCTCAACAACGACGGTCGGACGGACGGACGAGTGAATGTCCAAGCGGCGAGTTTAAGTAGTCCTGTCACTGCGAACAAAACATTTTCAATTTGGCAGCATGGTTTCTGTCGATGGATCGAACGTATAAGTCTGCTTAATTGAAAATGCACGCGTGAAAATGTGTTTTGTTCGCTCTGACGGGACTACTTAAACTCGCCGCTGCGATTTCGCTCGTTCGTCCGCCCGACCGATGTTTTTAAAAGAATAACACCCCAGAGTGTTATGATTATGACCTTATGACGCAGTTAATTAAGCGACTCGACGGTTTATCTATTCACCTTTAACTGTGACCAAAAAGTCATTAATATTCATTTTTCATTGTTATTTTCAGATTCTTATTCTCAAAGGACAACGTAAAGGCCGCCTTCGACCTGGACGCCCTCTACGACGCCTGCAAGGAGAAGTTAGCCGCAGCGAAGACCAGCAAGAAGACCGAGTAGACCGCGAAAGACCGAGTAGACCGCGAAAGACCGAGTAGACCGCGAAAGACCGAGTAGACCGCGGGTCTGTCGAAGGCAGCTATGTTAGAATCTTCTGCCCTATCATTCCTCGGGAACCGTTCATTTTTCCGGAATAAATAGTAGCCTGTGTTCATCAGGGATATTATAGAATTTCTAATAGTGAAAGATTTATCCAAATCGGGTCAGTAGTTTCGGAGCCTATTCAATACAAACAGATCTTTCCTCTTTATAATATTATTGTATGAGCAGACCGGATATCAGGTAGGAAACGTTTTATCGACTTTTCCAGTTATCTATGTTGTGAAACTAATCTGTGTTTTTTTTTTATATTGGAAAGACTTTTTAAGACTGCACCGAGCAAACGTCGAGCGTCCAGTGGCGCCCTCATTACTATTGTTGTGTTCTCTAATTAACTGAAGAATTTCCTTGCAATCAGACGATACGTTTTTGTAGCGCAAGTAAAAACACAGTTTATGGGATACGTAACAAACTTTAATAACAATTACCCTTTGAGTAGTCGGCTTAACGGGAAAAGGTGGCCACTTTTTTCCGTTAAGTTGATAACTCGAAGGTGAATTGTTATTAAACTATGTGATATACCCTATAAGTTGTGTTTTCATTTGTAGTACAAAAACCTACCGACCAATTTCAAGAAAATACTTGAGTTTGTTTGTTCTTGACTAATGAGGGCGCCACTGTACATCCGGTGAAAATAACATTTAAAAATTAGTTTTTCTGTTTTTTATTCAGTGATGCTAATACTGTGGCAACATTTTCCATTTTGAGTTGTGGATCATTATATCTCTACCTTAATGTCACCGTACAGTCGGCCACAAATGTGGTCTACCACCCTACGGTTGAAGTTCATTTGCACGTCATCATACAAGAAGTTCGATTTTCCCTTGCAATAAAATTATGACACTGACAAGGTGTCAACTTTAGCGATAATTAGATCTCACAGAAACTTTTGTCAAAACTGATAGTACACTTTCTTAGCCGACCGTATCCTAAAAAACTATAGTAGATAAGTCAATTTAACCAATACTAATAATATAAGTATAAAATACTAGAATAAGTAGGTACTTGTTAACAATTTAGTATGTATAGAGATATTTTGCAATATTTTTGTTCTATTTTCAGGATAACACCGATGATATTACTAGCATAGAGGCATTCCATCTTAGTCCTCAGGGTTGGCAACGCATTTGCAGTCTTAGGATAGCAGTCTTAAGTGCAAATTTCTATGGTCACAGATGACACTTATCATCAGGTCATGCAAAAAAAAGTTACCCTTTGAGATACATTAACTTATGGTATTTTATCTACATCCATATCATAACTTCACTATAATATGTTTAATCGATAAGCACATGGCCTATATTAAGAAAGTTGTATCTGTGGTTGTACTTTAATAAGAATATGAATAACTTTATTAATAAAAAAATAATACGATATCTTGCGGACCCCAAACTAGGCTGAGCCTGTATCTTGGGACCCAGTGGGTCGGTTTACATTCAACACAGGAAACACTTAATTTTTTTTTTAATTAAATACAAAATTATTAATAATAGAAAAGTAGACTATGGTTTACAACATTTAACAAAATTAATTATTATTATTCATTACCTTGTAAAAGGAATTAATGTTAGAGAGTAGTAGAGTTTTTTTTTTTTTTTTTTTTTTTTTTATATGTCAGAGATGACAAACGAGCACACAGGCCACCTGATTGATTGTTTGTGCGCATGTTAACATTAAAGTATTGCATGCCATTAAAGTATCGGTTATCGATGTGGTTGCGTCTTAATGTTCATATTAAAGTATCGGGGAAGGTACAGTTAGGTAGGTGTAACTACATACCATCACTGGTTTAAAAATAATAATTTAAATTTGTTTTAATATACAGGGCAACCACAGATACAGGTTTGTCACATTCTAGAAGAAAGTAGGTGAGTAAAGTTATTTATGCGACTGTACACATAATTAGTGTTTTGAATAACACTCGTATGATCTTATTATGTAACTCGCCTTTCGGCTTGTTTCATAAAACCACACTCGTCTTTTAATGCCTCTCATTATGCACCAGTCACACGTACTATTATTTATTTATATGACGTTATTGTAAAAGATCTGAGTACGTATAATATTTTACTTTAAATTGTGTTGTTGTGAAAATGTATTTTTTTTATGGATTGTGTAAAATTATGCATTTTGTATGTGTTGACGTGTTATTTTAATGAATTGTTCATATTTTCTAGTTTTGTAAATAAATCTTATTTGCCATGAATGTTGTTTTTATTTTTGTTATAGGTACATTAGATTACGGTATTTTTTGTCAGTAAGCACTTATACCTGGAATAAAATTTTACCGCCAAAAAATCGAGTTTTTTTTTTACTGTTAATGCTGAAGTTATCTTAACGGTCCACCCTCGCTTCGCTCTGGGTTATGTAAGTTTTCTGTAACATTCGTACATAAACTTGAATTTATTATACATTAAAACTGTCCGTGTAAAAATATCTAAGTAATGGAGAGAACCACAAAAAAAACTGGTTACAAATTTTTAAGATCATCGCGAATATACATACAGACGTGGATGGGAACGTTATTTTAAAATACATATGTAGTGAGTGATACGTACATCATTTAATAGGGCATATTCATGACTTTTTTTACAGCTTCAATAGCTTTCAAAATAACCAAGATATAAGCTAACAAAGATTTGTTCCTATCTCTTTGTAGCAAAACAATTTTACGTGGAGTTTATATGGCGAAACTGCACAATGACGTCAAAAATGCTTGTATAGTCTTTATTATTTCTAGCGAGCCGATCTTCTACACAAAGGCCATTGTTTGTGTACAATACTATTATCTTTCTTTGTGTCCGTAACCGCAAGCCGATTACATACAAAAAAGTTAGAACTACATTGAATGTCCATAGAATTATCAACCCTATCCTCTTAGTTCGTAGGTTTAAAATGTAAAGTGTCAGGATACAGATATGTCTTTATCATCTGGCGACAGAAGATGGTAATGTTGTGTAGGGAATAAGACCGGTTCAAATAATAAAGACATGTCTGTATCCTAACACTTTACATTTTAAACCTACTGACTAAGAGGATAAGGTTGATAATTCTATGGACATTCAATGTAGTTCTAACTTTTTTGTATGTAATCGGCTTGCGGTTACGGACACAAAGAAAGATAATAGTATTGTACACAAACAATGGCCTTTGTGTAGAAGACTGGCTCGCTAGGAATAATAAAGACTATATCATAAGTGTTTTATAACGTTATTACATTTATAACAGCAAGTGTGGGAGCACGATCGGGCAACGTATTAATAAACTAATCTCAACTCTAATGCTCGTCTCGAGATGCGTCAAAACAGTGTTCTATGGTGTGACGTTTACTTTGACGTATCTTGAGACGGGCCTCTCAGCCATGATGAGTTTATAAAACGGACTTTAGGATTGCAATCTTAAGATAGCAATTTTTATTGCCATCTACGGGCAAACAGGCAGACAACCCACCTGATGGAAAGTGGTCAAGGATATATGTATATTAAAACTCAATATGATATAAAGAAATAATTTAATGACTAGAAAACAAAAAATACATTAAAAAAACATCGATCGAATATATTTTAAAGTATTTACAACGCTGATTTATAAAAGCTAAGTTGTTTACAAACATTTTAACCTTTTCCTCACACACCAATAACAGTTTCGAAGACTGCACCGAGCGTCCAGTGGCGCCCTCATTACTATTATTATGTTTTCTAATAAACTAAAGTATTCTCTTGAAATCGAAGAGTTTTTGTTGTACAAATGAATCCACATAATGTATGGGGTATATGAGTAACTTCATGGAATTAATTGCAGCCCGAGATATTTAGGCTGGACGAGCGACAGCGAGAGCGCATATAGTTCGAGGGTGCAATTTATACTTTACGTAACACCTGGCCATAATGTGAGTTTTATCGCACGCTGCGCGCACGGTAAAACTCGCATTGTGGCCAGGTGAAGACGTAAAATTGTGTACTCATCACGGGCAGTAAGAAAGAAAGCCCGAAATCGCAGGTATTTGAGACCCGAGCCGTAGGCGAGGGTTGTAAATATGCGATAGAGGGCTTTCTTTTTTTCTTTTTCCCCGTAGTTCGCACTACTACTGGGCTGGTGCGGACTACTGGGAATAGCCTAAAAAAAAAAAGGTTTATAATATTTTAGAAAACGTCAAATACTAGGAGTGCATAAACATGAAAAGTACATTGCTGTGACGTGTGGGAGACATCCGCGCTGTGCCTGCGATCGAAGTTGAACTCCGCACCACTTAATTACCGCTGCGCTCCTGGTACTTTATTTAAACATGCAATTACTTTTCTTCGCTGGGTGGACATGTATCACTTTCAACTAGCTTCTAAGATAAACAATGGCCTACTTTCAGAGTTACTCGCTGTTGCTCGTGCAGCCTAAATATCTTGGGCTGCAATTGTTCAAATTCATCTCTTGGTAAACAATCTATGATTCCTTTTCAGGCAGTAAGGCTGCGTTTCCACGAGAGATGTGCGAGGACGCGCTGCGAGGGATGTGTTTGTCATGAACCAATAGAAACACTTCATTTACCTATCCTCGCTCAGCTTAGCTCTGGTGGAAACAGCTCAGCGGAGCGAGGTTTTTGTACATACAAAAGAAGGGAAAGATGTGTGCAAGGAATGTGTTGCGAGGGATGTGTTGCAAGGAATGTCTTGCGAGGGATGTGTTGCGACGAAATGTGTTGCGTGGGATGTGTTGCAAGGAATGTGTTGCGAGGGATGTGTTGCGAGGAAATGTGTTAAGAGGGATGTGTTGCGAGGAATGTGTTGCGGGGGATGTGTTGCGAGGGATGTGTTGCGACGAAATATGTTGCGAGGGATGTGTTGCCAGGGATGTGTTGCGGGGGATGTGTTGCAAGGAATGTGTTGCGAGGGATGTGTTGCCAGGGATGTGTTGCGGGGGATGTGTTGCAAGGAATGTGTTGCGAGGGATGTGTTGCGGGGGATGTGTTGCAAGGAATGTGTTGCCAGGGATGTGTTGCGGGGGATGTGTTGCAAGGAATGTGTTGCGAGGGATGTGTTGCGAAGAATGTGTTGCGAAGAATGTGTTGCGAGGGATGTGTTGCGAGGAAATGTGTTGCGAGGGATGTGTTGCGAGGGATGTGTTAAGAGGGATGTGTTGCGAGGAATGTGTTGCGGGGGATGTGTTGCAAGGAATGTGTTGCGAAGAATGTGTTGCTCGGCGGCGTCTGGCTCCGCTCCCGCCTCACCGCACCCCGCCCGCTTATTTAAAAAGTGCCCGCTACGCATCCTCGCACCACTCAGCTACCTCGCACATCTCTGGTGGAAACGCAGCCTAAATGCAGCATTGTTTTACGAGTGGTTAGAGGTTCTAGAATTCCATGGAGTTGTTATTTCCTAATTATTATATACATACCACTTTGATTTTGACCTTCAAAATTAATTAACTCAATTAAGAAACTTCATGGTTGTGCAATATGTCAGGATTGACTTCTTATAAATAAAGAATATAAAATAACTTAACAAATATCAGATTATTTTGTTCGCATGATTTAGATTGTATTTTAATATGATTAAATAAATATTTTAAACACTAGAATATATCTTCCTACTCGTACAAATGTTATAACTTCATCACCGAGTAAAAGTGAAGTATACATAATTTATAGAAACGTGAGTCTGTGTCGTCGCTACGATATTGTAACTGGGACTCTAAAAGCTAGGACCTCTATTCATTTCGGTAAAACCATATTGCTTTTGTCTCGTTATGGTATTGTTTTTATCTCACCCGCCATTACTGTCAATTAATGTATGGGAAAAAACTTTACGCAAAGTATCACGCACCAATATATTTTACTCAAATTATGATATGGCAAAAAATAAAAGAAACGCATTTTTTGGCTAATTACTTTCATTTTGCCAAATTTCATGAAGTCAAATGTTTCCGTTGTACATAGTTTACGCGAAATAAAATAAGGCAAATGATTTTTATCGTTCCTAAACTAACAACCCTAATAAACTAAATTGGTATTTGTTTTGGAGTTATTTCCGTAACACAGCCGACCTAGCCCCGCTGGGCGGGGTTCTATTCAGCGTAGATTGGCCCTTCGGGCCTGATGAACTCTAACTTATCCTAAGCCTACTAATTTTAATAACCTAAACTAACCTAACTGGACATGCTATATAATATTAGCCATAAGAAACCGATGCCTTATATTATAAACGTCTGTTTAATGAAACTTGACAAAGTAAAATGAGGCCAAATTAATAAAATACGAAATGTAAATGTGCTAAAGATTCGTTTGAGAAATGAAACCAATGAAAAAAAATTTTAGTAAGTGAAATTTGGTGAAAAATATTTTGCTAAAAAGGCAGTACACCTTGACACTGTACTATATCATATCAGATCTAAATAAAAAAAAAGAAACATGGTAATACGGAATAGAATAGATCCTATAAGAACATTGGTGTAGCGCAGCCCATGTTAATACAACACAACCGATGTGGCTTACCGATGTACCTGCGCAGAAGACGAATTTCCGAAGCGCGGGAACCAATCAGCATGATCCACGCGGTGCGCGGTTGTATTCTGTGCTATTATTGGCTATAGTGACGCCATGTTGACGCGCGCGTGTCATTCAGTCAGCCGTCAAACGTGCGTGAGTGAGATGGAATAAATAGATGCAATTTAATTTGCACCTTATAACTATTACGTACAAGTCTGATCGTGGGTTTTAATCGTGCTTTCGGAAATCATCGGAATCGTTGTTCGTGTCTGCGCGAACGAAGATTCACGACACGCCATATCAATTGTGTTCTACTGTAGCAAAATAGCGCTTAGAGCCCTCGATATTTTGCTACTAGGTTCTACTTTTTCAAGTAGCAAAATATCAACGGTTTTCTAATATACTTCATTAGTTTAGTGAAATAATGTAAACAAAAACCATGGTATAGTTCTTCAGCCAATAGAAGAACACTTACGTCAAAGATCGACAAAAAGACGTTTTACTTATAATGTACGTACTTTAGAAATTTTGCTACTAATACCTTTCCATCCCATAGTTTTGCTACGTTTCGTACGCGATACAAATCTAGCCATTTTTTTTAGTATAAAGTACTGGTGCGTATTATTTATAATACAAATTCCTAAATAAAGTATTTTTTATAAATAGGATACATTATTTTTAATTATTTAAATTAGAGATCACTTTAATTTATTGATTAACATAATATTAAATCCGCCATTTGTAGTTTTCTTTAATTGAGCAATAAATTTTGAATAAATAAATAAAAATTAACTAAAAATTTGAATGACATCATCAAATAAATAAACTTATTATGTATGTTTTATTGTGACCTTGCGCCTTGTTTTGAAACTAATAATTTTCCATGTACTTACGATGAAGCTGAAAATTTGCATACGCCTTTAGTTCTGATGACAATACAATAATATAGCACCATCGAACTGGTCTGATGATGGCGACTCAGGGCGGCCATAAGAACTCCTAAATTACACATGATAAACCCGTCGTGTTAGGGCTTGTTAGAATCGTCTTGACAAGTAGATGACGACTGTGCAAAAAAAAGTACAGTCGGCTACAAAAGCTTGTCCCAAAAATGAAATTTTTGACAGATACTTATTTAACTTACAAATGGGTTAAATTAGGTTTGTATATAACAAGTCTAAAAAAACAGACGGAAGTGGCTTTAGGATAAACGAAAATTAGGGCAAAAGATGCATTAGGACAAATGACGATTAGGAATTTTAATATAGACCCACCCACAGCACAGTCAAGAACTTAAATCAACCTGACATTCTACAACAATAACGTTGAGTTTCCTAAAAGCTACAAATGACTTGACATCTCTAATGACATTGACGACTTCAAGCATATTATTCTTGAAATGGGTCCCAAATTAACGTTCTACCAGTTTAGAAAAAAGCTTCTATGACATCTAATTATCGGAAGGTTGACACCTGTCAGTGTCATAATGTAATTGCAAGGGAGAATCAAACTTGTTGTATCATAAAAAAAAAATTAAAAAAAAAGATTTTTGAATAAATGATTTTCTTTCTTTTCTTTTTTTTTCATAACGTGCAAATGAACTTCAACCGTAGAGTGGTAGGTCACATTTTTGGCCGACTTCACAGGCCTAGAGCTTAGTTTGATACTAGGTCGTATCCTGTAATCCTCGTGTGGTAGCCGGATTAGAATAGCGCCACTCCAAGTCTTTCCGTGGATGTCGTAAAAGCCGACTAAGGTAATAAAGGCGTGTAGTACTGTTAGGCGATGGGCTTGCAACCTGTCACTAATACACTGGTAAACATCTTCGCCTAAGTGTGCAAAATGTGGTTACAGAATTATCAAGAAGTTTTTATAGTTGTTGGAAAGTAGCTCTGCCTACCCCACTCTGGGAATAAAGGCGTGAGTTTATGTGTGTGTGTGTGTGTTGTAATCACAGACCACTTACCCTATAGACTCCGCATACAAAGGCGCCCCCGTAAGCCATGCTTATGCTCACAGAACACTAATTGGTTGCCATGGTTCTATTGGCGCGCACCACGACGCGCACACTTGATCATTCGTTGACTTTGAACTAGCCAATCACGGTGCACTTTCCGCCCCCCACGCCCCGCCATTTTGGCTTAATGAGATACTAGACAAACTGTTCCGAAGCGGAGTCTATAGGGTAAGTGGTCTGTGGTTGTAATAGTTGTATTGTAGATTTTAAAACCAGTACTTTACGTGTAAAAAAGAATGTCTAGAATATGTTTGAGTAGCCGTTACAAGACGAACATCTCGAACATCATGTCGAGCAAGTTCAGGAGCCTCATGAACCGGGGCTTGGTCTCCTCGTCGCCCGCCTTGCGCGCCGCCTTCTCGCGTCTCTTTTCCGCATCTGGAATGAATAAATAAATATTAGTGGATACATACATACATTTTGCGGGTGGTAGGACCTTGTGCAAGATCCGTCCGGATCGCAACCACCATCTTATCCATTAAACTACCGTCAAACAGCAGTGTTCGCATTGTTGTGTTCCGGTTTGGGGATAAGACAGCCGGTGAAATGACTAGCATAGAGGCATTCTATCTTAGCCTCAGGGTTGGCAACGCATTTGCAGTCTTTGGATTGCATTGCAGTCTTGTGATTGCGAATGTCTATGGGTCACAGTTTCCACTTACCATCAGGTGGTCTGTGTGCTCGTTTGTCTACTCGATGCCATAAAAAAAAAAAAAAAAAAACACGCCTCTTTCCCAGAGGGGTAGGCAGACACCACTTGTTTCCATTTGCTGCGATCTTGACAAATTTCTTTCGCTTCTTCCACATTCATACATCGAGCCATGCACGCACGTCGGTTACGAGTACTTAAGATTCGGATCTTTTCCAGTATTTCTCCGATTTGACTCGAAAAAGTACGCCTAGGGTAATCTCACGTAAAGTTGACCTAATACTATGCTCTAGGCTTGTACGGTCACGAGCGTTAATTTGGGACCCATTTCAAGAAAAATATGCTTGAAGTCGTCAATGTCATCAGAGATGTCAAGTCATTTGTAACTTTTAGGAAAATAAACTTTATTGTTGTAGAATGTCAGATTGACTTTGGACCTAAGGTGGATGCAAAATTTAATCTCGTACTACATAACGATAAATATACTTGAAAATACCCAAGACGCAGGAACAAAATAATCACAGTCATCACACGGAGATCTTAGATACACAGACACACGGATATACAGAAACAGACACACGGATATACAGAAACAGACACACGAAAATACAGAAACAGACACACGGATACACAGAAACAGACACACGGATATACAGAAACAGACACACGAAAATACAGAAACAGACACACGGATACACAGAAACAGACACACGGATATACAGAAACAGACACACGGATACACAGAAACAGACACACGGATATACAGAAACACAGCCACACGGATATACAGAAACACAGACACACGGATACACAGAAACAGACACACGGATACACAGAAACAGACACACGGATATACAGAAACAGACACACGGATATACAGAAACACAGCCACACGGATATACAAAAACTCAGACAGATCATATATACACAACACACACAGACACACGGATACACAGACGCAAGGATACAAATATATACAGAGTGTCATTTGTATTTTTTGTCGAGTGTTAAAAAGCAACAGCGAGTCCTCACCGCTCTTGTCCGGCGCGCCGCCCGCGGGCCGGCCGAACGCCAGCGCGATGAAGTCGGGCTGCACCGCCGACGCGTCCAGGAACACCTGGATGCTGTACTCCGACAGGAAGTGGGACCAGTGCCCGAACACGCCGATGCCTGCGGACCAGCCAGTACAGTAAAACACAACGGATATGGCTTGCCGATGTACCTGCGCACAAGACGATATATCGAAGCGCGGGAACCAATCAGCATGATCCACGCGTTGCGCGGTTGTATTCTGTGCTATTATTGGTTGTTAGTGACGCCATGTTGACGCGCGCGTGTCATTCAGTCAGCCGTCAAACGTGCGTGAGTGAGATGGAAAAAATGGATGCAATTTAATTTGCACCTTATAACTATTAAGTCTGATCGTGGGTTTTAATTGTGCTTTCGGAAATCATCGGAATCGATGTTCTTGTCTGCGCGAACGAAGATTCACGACACGCCATGTGTTCTACTGTAAGATATGTATACCCATTATAATGTATGGTTTTTAATAGCATAAGTCATTATATACAACAAATGAAATCAATCTTAGGTATAGTTATTTTCAAGGCATACATAGTAGGTATACAATAAATCAGTGTAATATATAGTAATATTGTTTGATTTTTGTCTTTTATTTTAATTGATTACCTAAATTATTTTATTTTATTGCACAAGCAAAGTCACAAGTATTTTATAGTATAATTTATTTACTAAAATGTGCCGAAACAGAAATATACCGAAACAAGAATATGTTTAATCAGGAATACAATGAAAAAGGTATCAATTAAAATAATTAAGTGACGCATTCACCCCTCTCTCGGAACACCTTACAGAGTTTTTAGGGTAAGTTCCTCACTGGACCAAATTTCACATTGTCCACATTACGCCTAATATTATTCCCAAAGACAAAGCCAAATGCATATAACAAAGCTTTTATCTAAGTTGACAGACAAACATACGTCACAGAAATCAACATTAACTGGATTAATATCCTTACCGACTGGACGCGGGAAGTCTGCTGGTATACTAACAAAATCTGGGCCGCATGTCACCGAGCTGAAGTTATTACGGTCTATCTCGTAGCTCGGCCTGCAACAAACAATACGGGGTTATTAAAAAAACAACAGGGTACAATCTCATACAAAGTCCCTCTAGGCTTGTACGTTGAGTTCATAAATATGTGTACATTTGTGTGAGTTTTTCCTCTAAACGGACGATTTGTTTCTCTGTATAATTATGCACCGTATCCATATAGCTTATTTTGACTGCGTAGAATTCTGCGGGACTGTTTCCTGATACTTCTGTTATGGGAGTCAGATATCGTTTTCACATAAATACCAGGCGACATTATAAAAACAGTACAAATCTACTGGCTCACAAAAGTCGCGTATTTTCTAGTTTAAACGATAAATAAAGTCACCGACCTGATTGTGTCTGCAACGTAGAGGTCTGCGTCGCCCGATAACGATGTTAATTCTACCAAAAGAGGTCCAATATGTCCCAATTGCCAGTAAGAGAAGTTCCCAGCGCCCACCGCACCAGCTACTGTGTCTAAAAGCACTTTGTCCGGCTCAATAAGCACATAATCCGATAAAATCGAGGATATAGTAGAAATACAAATAATTCCTAATAGTACTAATATGAATTCGCGTCGCATTTCTTTGAAATATTAACAAAAATTTAGAAAAATATATTTCGTTTCGGTGCTGCTGCTAGCTAATAGACTTTGACAGACATAATCAGTTGATGCTAATATGTTTGAATAAGATTTTAAAGTAAAAAATATCATATGGTTTAGATAAACAGTCGACTATTGAATGACGAGTCTAAAATAATACCAATTAATAGCGACGTTAGCATCTGCAGAACAAGTCTTTTTTTTTGACGTATGATAGACGTTCAGAAACAATATTCAGAAATGGTTTAGGCGTTCAGAAATTGGTGCAGTATTGAGTTTTCCGTTGTTATTAATGTTATTATTATTACATAAGGTGACTATAATATTTGCTAATTGCATCTTAGCGTTAATCTAATCTAAATTCTATATGAATGACCTTCACACATGGGCCTCTGGGTCTGGTAGAGACGTATTTTTCAAATGGTTTGCAGAGGCCCTACTTTGAAAATCGACGTTCGAAGTTCTTTACGTTAGCTACATCCCAGCCACTCGTCATTGGCTACATTGAGAGAAAGGGATGGAGCTAACCCAACTTCGAGCTTCGATTTCCAAAGTAAGCCCTCAAAAATATCTTTGTTAAATATGTAACCACGTTCGCAAGTAGTTATTCTGGCTGTTCGCTAAGAAGTATAATAATATTAACACTTCTTTTTTTAACAACCTTTTAATTGCCATTATCAAAAAAAAAACTCATGCGGCGAGAACTGCTTTCCGGTGAAATTTAAATTCTGCGTAAACATACGTTTTTTGAAAGGAATAAAATAAGGTACCCGAACTAGGCACTTACTGATTTCTGTGACTAAACTGAGAAATGAAACAAATTACACTCATATTACCAAACTCAAAATGTACACATTTCCGATAATTCAGTTGTTAGTTTCTGTTCATTTGTGTAAAGTTAAAGCAGAGGGCCCCATTTTTTTTGTCTAGTAGACCTGTGCGCGGATAAAGTTGGAGGTCTTGCCGGCTAAAAATTATGCGCGGAAAAATATACAAAAATATTTATGAAATAAAAACGAAAAAAAACCTAATGTAATACGTTACGTTTTACTTTGTGTAAGAATATGGATTATTACCAAAGATCGGAATAGGTAGAGCATTAGCTATTATTGCGTAAACTTGATGCACCTTAATTCAATAATGTATTCCCATTTCACTCACGCATGAATGAATATGCCTCAAGTTAAGGCAAATTAGCTCTACCTATTCCGATCTCTGATTATTACATTAATGAAAAGCCAAAATTAAACTAACGACCTGCTTAAAATGCAATGCGCTATCGTGGACCCCTATTTTCGTCCCAAGGATCCCCTATTTTTATTTCTCACATGGACCCCTTGCCTATCGACGTCAAGAGTGGCCCCTGGGGTTCCACCACTTTGGGGATCTTAACCCAGTGATCCCCAAAGTGGTGTAGGAGTGGTGGAGGAATGGTGTCAAACATTTCATTATTATACAAGATTTATTGCAGATGCAGACTATTAGTTGTTTTGCGCGTTCTGGAAACGGACTAAATCTACTCTAAACGGTTTATCTGTTATATCTACAGAAACTTTTTGTTAAAAACTACCAAGAGCATTGTGAACCGACGCTAAAATCGCGTAGCTGTCAAAAAATCTATACTAATTGAGCTAGGAGGGCCCATAACGTTTCTCGTCCCTTAAATAAAACCCAATTTTAATTTTTCACGAATTTTGAAAATGTTGTTAATGAAAAACTAGGTTTATGGTACGTTTCTGTTTTTTTTTTGTTTCTTTCCAAGTTTTTTTTCAAGGAAATGACAACGTAGGCCTAGTTTTTCTAATATATAGATCATATTCAAAAATCGTAAAAATTGGAATATTTAGGTTTAAGGGAAGAAAAACGTTATCGAATTTTATACCTACTTAAGAACATTTTTAGCTTAACTATTCTCTTAATAACTGAAAAATCGTTATAATCGTTCGAGTATATTTAATTTTGCCAAACAAAGCTACAAACAATTGTAACGATCAATGTATTTGCATTTAGAATACAAAAAAATACGTAACACATGTTTTTCTTTGTTCTATCCAAGATGGCGTCACTTGTTTTTCTTGACTGTCATGTAACTACGCGATTGATAAATAATACTGATAAGTTTACACATTTCGATAACGATATAAGTAATCATTTCGTTGTGAATCAACTTTATGATAAGAGATAAAGTTTCCTGTTATTGTGAAGTACTTTCCGAGCAACGAATGATTGTAGATGGAAAAGTCGAAAGCAGAAAGTTTCACTTCGGGACTTTATTTGGCCCCCAAAAATTACCCTAATTTTTTTTTTTACTAATTATACACATATGTCTCCGGGTCATAGGATTACACAATCCTACCAAATTTCACCTAATTCGCTGTGACAGACGGACGCACGAGTGATACTATAATTAAGGGTTCCGTTTTTATTTTTTGTACGGAACCCTAAAAACTTAATCAATGTAGTCGAACAAAAGGTAGTTAAACTTTCCTATGCTGCATCAAAATATAAGCAAAAAAACAAAAAAAGGGATATTCTTTGTGCCTCCCCTTCCCCTAGGGCTTACCTCCAATTGGTGGGGACTTTTGGTATGTAGGTGTGTAGATTAGGCTACAGAAGAGTTGAGAAGTTTCTGTCATAAATTTAATTTTTGGGACAAGCTTTTGTTGCTGACTGTACTTTTCTTAGCACAGTCGTCATCTTCTCGTCAAGGCGGATCTAACAAGCCCTAACACGACGGGTTTATCATGTGTAATTTAGGAGTTCCTATGGCCTCCCTGAGTCTCCATCATCAGATCAGCTCGATGGTACCATATTATTCTACTGTCATCAGAACTAAAGGCGTATGCAAATTTTCAGCTTCATCGGAAACCGGGAAGTGGGTCAAATTTAACTTGCAAGATTTGACCCTTACATACATACATAAATATAATTGCAAGTTAAGACTGCGCCGAGCGTACGCCGGATGGGGTGTTATTCTCTCAAAAACAACGGACGGTCGGACGAACGAGCGAAATCGCAGCGGCGAGTTTAAGTAGTCCCGTGAGAGCGAACAAAACACATTTTAGCGCGTGCATTTTCAATTAAGTAGCCTTATACGTTCGATCCATCGGCAGAAACTATGCTGCTAAATTGAAAATGCACGCGCTAAAATATGTTTTGTTCGCACTGACAGGACTACTTAAACTCGCCGCTTGGAGATACACTCGTTCGTCCCTCCGACCGTCTCGTTGTGGAGAGAATCACTACTCTGGGTAGTGATTCTGTAAACAAAGCCGGTCGTGCGGACTGTCGAGTGAAACCAAGCGGCGAGATTAAGTAGTCCCGTCAGTGCGAACAAAACACATTGTAGCGCGTGCATTTTCAATTTAGCAGCACGATGGGTCGAACGTATAAGGCTGCTTAATTGAAAATGCACGCGCTACAATGTGTTTTGTTCGCACTGACGGGACTACTTAATCTCGCCGCTTGGTTTCACTCGACAGTCCGCACGACCGGCTTTGTTTACAGAATCACTACCCTGTACATACAGTGGCGCCCTTGTTACTTTTATTGTGTTTTCTAATAAACTAAAGTATTTTCTTGAAATTGGACGAAATGTTTTTTCACTACAAATGAAAACACAACATATTATTATAGAGTATATCATATAGTTTAATAAATAACAATTCACCTTCGAGGTAAACTTAACGGAAAAAAGTGGTCACATTTTCCGGTTAAGCTGACTACTCAAAGGGTAATTGTTATTAAAGTTTGTTACGTATCCCATAAATTGTGTTTTTACTTGCACTACAAAAACGTATCGTCTGATTCCAAGGAAATTCTTCAGTTAATTAGAAAACATAATAATAGTAATGAGTGCTCGGCGTAGTCTTAAATAAAAGCTTGTAATATATCCTATTTTAGGACAATACGATCTCTACATTAAATTTTAGAAAATACAAAGAAAGTACGAACATTCTTATTAGTAACTTTGTATTCAAATCAAAATAGGAACGTTTACACAAATATAAACAAACCTAGCGGCGAAAAAAGGAACTAAATTGGAATAAAACCAAATCCCTTGTCTGCCTGTGACGGGAGCGCCATTACCAACCGCAAATCTAACTTTGTTCTTACACAATATGGCTTCCCACGCAAAATATCCTTTTAAAAAATCCCTCTGATCTCTCTTTCGCTCGCTATTGTAATTATGACTACGCGAGAAAGGGACACGCTATTCAAAAGCAAAAAAAGGGATGGAACGCGTCAGCTGTTCCCGTGCGGGTGTTTTTATCAACCCACTTTTAAAAACAGGTTCTTTATAGGATACAGATGTGATACAAATGAGTTTTGTTTTTTAACTTTTTAATTTCTCTCGTAACTAGGTTATTTCGAGTGCACATTTTTTTTGCCAGTTTGTCTGTCAGATTTATTTATACCTAATCAGTGACTAGTGTTAGTTTCTCTGTCCTTTGTTGTTTGTCACGATATGATGGTTTTAGGGTTCCGTACCCAAAGGGTAAAAACGGGACCCTATTACTAGGACTTCATTGTCCGTCCGTCCATCTGTCTGTCTGTCAACAAGCTGTACCTATCTCATGAACCGTGATAGCTAGAATTTATTACAGATGATGTATTTCGGTTGCCGCTATAACAACAAATAGTAAAAACAGAATAAAATAAATATATAAGGGGGGCTCCTATACAACAAACGTGATTATTTTGCCGTATTTTGCTAATGTTGTATAGTTAATTATACGGAACCCTTCGTGCACGAGACTGACTCGCACATGGGTGGTGTTTTTTTTTAATTCAGTTACTCAATAAGTGGTGCCTTTTGTAGCTGTATATCGTGCAGAAAGTAGGAAACTTTGTCATTATAAATGTTGTAATTTTGTAAATCACGTCGTTTTTTTTCCTCGCATACAAAGTGAAAAGTAGAGTGTTTAACGCGAGACTAAACAACCATAATAACACTTGAACTATAACCACCCTCGCTTTGCTCACGTGGCTAAACATCTTGTTGAACCACTATGAACACTAGTTAATGAATAGTGCCCTTTATTCCCTACGCTTCGCACTTCGAATCAATTGAGTTCTCATTTTGAATAATAATACAAAATGGCCGCCCGCATGACGCGTCGAATAGGGGAGACCACGGCTGACCGACGCCACTTTCTAACCCTTCGTTTAAATTATTATTATTTGACGGCTAAATAGTAATAGTGTGTCGGGGCAGCGGCAGAAATAGAAATAAAGATAGATACTCTCGATGGTGATCCGTTCTTTCAGAGCTTATATCGACTCTACCTACCATGCCCATAACCATAACAGATTTTGATGAAGTTTAAGTTCTTATAAATAACTCAGTCAAAACTGAATGGAAAGTGAAAAAATAAGGTCAGACAGTTTTTTTTTAATCATGAGATTATGACTATAGAAAAACGAAATTGGATATAACTTTTCATCTTGGCGCCAATTGATATTTGTCTAAAGTGAAAAATTTGCAAATAAATGCAGAAAAACTACTTTTTTGGAGTAAAAATGTCAAACGTTGATAGCATAAATCTCGATATCAATCTTTTTTGATGTAAATGACGGACTATTGTTCTGCCGTTCTAAGAGGCCCGATTTGACAGCTGTCATCTTAGTACAAAATATGTGCTTGAGGTTATATTTTGTACTGCGCTGACAGCTGTCAAATCGGGCCTCTTAGAACGGCAGAACAGAACTGTAGGTAATTAGGTTTTTTTAGGACACTAGCCACTCGGTACGCGAGTCCAGTTCGCACTTAACCGGTTTTTTGTGTCATTTTTTGAGCTGATTCAAAATTTAAAGGGTTTGAATTAAGAACACGGCCATTTTTATTTTTGTCAGACGGTGTTCTATTTTTAGTTTTCATTTCCATTTGTTGTTTTATGCTTAGGTACTAATAAATTGATAATTTACCAAAGTTAAAGGAGAATAGATAAACCGTCGAGTCGCATATGGGTCGTTCTACCGTTTCGTCCGGATTTGGGCATTTTCGTGGAATATTTTATTTTCAAAGTAATTTCGTTGATTTTAATATTGTGAGTACCTATACGCATCCTATTAAGTATTTGAAAAAAGGCACATATGTAGCACTTTTGGTTAAAAAGAAAAACGAAGGAATGTAATGAAGACACGGAAGGTAATGAAATTTGACTGGATGGAAATGAACAGTGAAAGGATGGTAATGAAATTCGACTGGATGGAAATGAACGGAGATAGAATGGTAATGAAATTCGACTATTTTGAAATGTTGGGTCCTGAAAAAGAGGTATAAATTGGCACAGTTCGATAATACATTACAATAAAAATAGTTTTTTTGGTGAAAAATCAACTTTAATTACGATCAACAGTTTACTTTGTAATTTCAGACTTATTTATCAGTCTCCTTGACGTTAAAAACTAGTAATGTATACAGTGACATTGGCACCTTCTTAAAGACATTAATGAAATCATACTTAACGTATTATGAACTAAAATGGTTGAGCATATGCATATCAACCTGAGGCCTGACCAAGGGGAACAGGGCGGAATGACTGGAGAGCCACTCGACCGCCCGTCTGCCTCGGCCGCGTCCCCACTCAACATCATCAACATCATCATATGCATATCAACCTAAAAAAACTAAAAAAATAAGATATTCTAATCACAACATTGGTGAAATTTTTTGTTTAACAATACAGGTTTCACAAAAATTAAGTACGACGCAGGCCTTTTTTAAGACAGCTGTCCTCTCTTGTTTAAAATAAAATCAACAATCTTCAAATCTAAATTTAACTTAAGTTCAGACTTCTATATTCAAAATTATCAAAAATTATTTGACATAATATAAAAAACAAAAAACATGGGCTGCTTTCGTAGTTATACCTACACAATAAAAAACTTATCAAAATATTAAAAACAGATAACAATTAACCTAGTAAACTTACTGGAATTTTTAGGCACTATAATCATCACAGCGTTAATTTTAGGCTAGGAACTTCTGAGATCAATTGTTACTTAGAGTTAGCTATTTATATTTTAAGGTTTATTTAAAATTAAGTTTAGGAACTTTTTTAAATGAAAGCTGTCCTCTCCTGTTAACTTGAGGATCTTCCATACGTTGTACAATACGGGATTCTGGTACCGTATCCTCATCACTGACAACTGGCCAGCTAAACAGTCCTCCGCGAACTTTTCTTATAAATATGATGGCGTATTCTTTGGTGCTAGCGAAAGTTTCAATAATTTTCCCAATATAAAATTGAGAACAAGATTTTAACTTGTATTCTACCACGACCCACGTATCAACGTCGTATTTTAAATTGTAGTCATTCTCAGGAGATGTTGAGGGCTGTCGGCCAGATGAATGATCATTATTCGCATCGGAGTTCACAGCAAGAAGAGTTGAGGGCTGTTGGTCAGATGAATGATCATCAGTCTCAGCGGAGTTCAAAGCAGGAGGAGTTGAGGGCTGTTGGTCAGATGAATGATCATCAGTCTCAGCGGAGTTCAAACAAGGAGTTGAGGGCAGTTGGTCTAGTAATGGATCATCAGTATCAGTGGAGTTCAAAAATTTCTTGAATTCATTTTGGTCGATAGAACTAAATCCAACAGAATCATTACGAACTGAGAATCTTTGATAAAAGTAAGGTACATTTGATATTATATTAACTTTGTTGCTAGAGCCATGTGCTGAATTAAGAATATCTCCTTCATGAGTAGTGCCATCCAAAGTAGTTTTAGTAACCAAACTTTTCAAGTTGTTATAAAGTGTCGGAGTGTCGATTCGCAGAGGTGATATAGTTCCATCATTAGCGTCAATGTCGCGGTGTAAAACCTTATTTTGTGGGTTTTCCAAGGTATCATTGGGTAAATCTGGATCATCATATTGGCCTGGATCAATAAAACCAGATATGTTCATTAGTGGAATTTGATTGGCAATTGGAGCTTCAGTTTCAGTTTCACTGATTCCAGTGGTCAAAACCCCAAAATGTTTATTGTGTTCGCAGGGTAAAAAGCTTCCTCGACATATAAAGCAGCTAAGTGTTCTGAAAGCAACACAATATGGCATATCTAATGACCAAACCACCTGATGTACCTTTGTTGTGCCTTTGAATCCAGGGATATTGGTTAAAAACCTTTTTTTAAGCACTTCTTCTTGGGGTATTATAATACATTCAACTTTTTGAACATTTTCTTGGACTATTCGTACAAAATCTTCAAAGGACCCAACATCGCCTCCGTATTTTACATAATTATCAGCCGCTCTCTTTATAACCGCACCAACACCATCGGGCGCACCTTTACCATGTCCGGCTTCTAAATACGACCACGTTACTTCAACAAGGGAGGCGATTTGGTCTTTAAATTTGGTTAACATGTGAAATATGAATCTATTGCGATATTGGCTTGACGGTGAATCCCCTATCCTTAGCTAATTTTTCCTCTTTAGATAGCTTTTTTTTAGTCTTTGCCATTGTAGAACGTCGTTGGCACCTAAAATAAATAAACAGGTCTTGTTATAACATACGTGCAAAATCAATAAAAAACAATAAAAACTAGATTTAGAAACCCAACGCCATTAATCCGCTATTTGAACATACTATTTTTACAAGAAACACCTAGTAACACCTCGAATCAAAGTTGGGCGATTCAGTTAGCTTCTATAAGTAAAGAATACACATATAAAGCCTTGAAACCGTAACTTTTTCGTTAGGGCAGTCGTGATACAAACTGTTCACCCCATCACATGTCATAGCAATTCAATATTATCATTTCCTTCCCAATAGACTCATTTCCTTCCGCAACAATATTGGAAGGAAATGGAAGGAAATGAATCAGAGCGGAATGAAGTTCTAACACTTTTTTTCAAATTAAACTGCATTCATAAGTGTTTCAAGGTCAGCGACCAAAACGAATGAAGACCCACCCAGATGTTAGCAAACAACGTGCAAAAGAAATTATCTGTATTAGGGAATATCAAAATAGCATAAAGATAGTAATGAGCACTTACCCGTGACAAAACGATTTCCGACGGAGACACCGAAATATTTTGCGAACTGCTAGCGCGCGACCTCCTTCGCTGAGATGTTACGGCAGACTGAGAGGCCGGAAGGACGCGCGGGGATAACAGGTCTTCGTGGACTAGGTCGCGTTTAGCTTTAAAATGAATTTCCATTCACGCGGTAGGAAATGAACTTTTTTTTTTGACAAAATGAAATGTTGCGTTCTCTCTATGTTTCGTTTATCTAATTTATTTTCTGATCATTGTTACATAATATAAATTAATCATTTTAATAAGAATAATAAAAAAAATACGGGTTTTATTGCAATATATCGTATTTTTATAATCCTAAAGTTGATGAACCCTCACTTTAGGTACGAGGGAAATGAAATTTTGATATGTTTTTATTTTATATTTAATTTAGGATCCGCTTTAGCATAAATATAAAACATGCGACTTTTGCGTAAGTTTAGAAGTCATAATTTAAAAATAACCGCATGCGAAATATGTTAGAGTAAACACTTGATTTCGTCCCAAATGTGAAATCCGAACGAAACGGTAGAACGACCCATATTTATATACATACATACATAAACTCACGCCTTTATTCCCAGAGTGGGGTAGGCAGAGCTACAGAATTACCAACAACTCTAAAAACTTGTAAATAATTCTGTAACCACATTTTGCACTTTTAGGCTAAGATGTTTACCAGTGTATTAGTGACAGGTTGCAAGCCCATCGCCTAACAGTACTGTACGCCTTTATTCCCTTAGCCGTCTCTTACGACATCCACGGGAAGATATGGAGTGGCACTATTCTAACCCGGCAACCACACGGGTCCATATTTAACTGCGTCGTATCACCCTGGGGCGTTATTCTCTCAAAAACAACGGACGGGCGGACGAACGAACGAAATCGCAGCGGCGAGTATTAAGTAGTCCCGTCAGAGCGAACAAAACACATTTTAACGCGTGCATTTTCAATTAAGCAGCCTTGGGTGTGATTCTGTAAATAAGCAAAGGTGAACGAATGCACGAGTGATACCAAGCGGCGAGATTAAGTAGTCCCGTCAGTGCGAACAAAACACATTGTAGCGCGTGCATTTTCAATTTAGCAGCACGATGGGTCGAACGTATAAGGCTGCTTAATTGAAAATGCACGCGCTACAATGTGTTTTGTTCGCACTGACGGGACTACTTAATCTCGCCGCTTGGTTTCGCACGACAGTCCGCTCGACCGGCGTTGTTTACAGAATCACTACCCTGATACGTTCGATCCATCGCCAGCAACCATGCTGCTAAATTGAAAATGCACGCGCTAATATAATTATGTTTTGGGACTGCTTAAACTCGCCACTTGGACATTCACTCGTCCGTCCGTCCGACCGTCGTTGTTGAGAGACTCACTACCCCGCTAGCTATCGAATAATATCGAATAATTACGTGACGCGAGTCACGCGCGCGATCTTATTGACATAATAAAGATTTAATTACTATGTTGTAAATAATCACATTGTTGTTGGCTTTCATCTCATAGTTTGTCAATGATTGTAGTATAGTCAGCATCAATAGTTATTTGTTCAACAAGAGAGCAAAGTTGGTTTTTGCTGCGAGTGATGATTTTGAATCCCGAGTAAGCGAAGGATTCAAAGATACGAGACGTAAAAAACTTTGGTCTCGTGTGAGACATACAACTTTTCACCTCAGCAGCGAGAACAACACAGCGTGAAGCTGGTAGGGCCAACGCAGGTCTTCCGTTGTGACCATTTGGTGAATACACGACTAAATAACGACACGATCGCATATGCATCAATCACAAGCATTTTTGCAAAATACTAATAAAATAAAAAGTGGAAAAAATAAACATGAAACAGATAAAACCTGTCACTCAACTTGATAATGCCGTAGTGCAAACACAACTTTATACAGCTTTATGTAGTCTGTGGCTTTAAAAAAACCTAACTAGGCCTTGTCTATGGCTATTGGCTATGGCGGACAAATTAACAAAAATTACATCGTCATTTACATTACATTACTTTTTTTTTTTTAAGTACAATAATCCCGCTATTTTTGAAATGCGTTCTGAAACTGCCCCCGCGGTTTATGTCACGAAATTAAAGATTGTTAAAACGATAACAAAATTATGTAGATACATAACTTCTTATTTTTCATTAATTTTGTCTTCAAAACATTAAATAAAAAAAATGATTGTACCTACTGTATAAAATAGTTATAATAAACACATTTCAAAGTTTAACAGATAGTTTTATTTGCAATTTTACGGTTATGTGTGCATCCGAACGTGCGTTTCTTTTTGGGCCTACTATGTGTGGAATTTGAAAATCGAACTTCGAATCAAGTTGTTTCTATCTCTCGCTTTTTTCCTATCGAAGTGAAAGTGACAGAACAAAGTGAAGTTCAATTTTTTCGAATGTTGTGAGTAGCCCCAGCACTGCTCATGGCATTTAAAAAAAATAATTAAAAAGCTACTTTGCCTCTCGCTCGCAGCAAAATTGAATTTTGCTCACTGTTTTTAAGCAGCAAAACCTGCTTGTTTGAGCTGCTGAGGTGAAAAAGAAGTTTTTTTATGGCAAAGAGACGACAAACAGGCCCACAGGCCACCTGATGATAAGTGGAAACTGTGACCCATAGACATTCGCATGCACAAGACTGCAATGCAATCCTAAGACTGCAAATGCGTTGCCAACACTGAGGACTAAGATGGAATGCCTCTATGCTAGTCATTTCACCGGCTGTCTTACCCACAAACCGGAACAAAATCAAAATGATCTAGACATAAAAGAGACACGACGTATTCTCTTGACAATAGAGTTGAGTGCAGACCTCTTCAGTTGCGGACTTTTATTAAAATGTCTGAAATTA
Organism: Acleris laterana; assembly: GCA_963966035.1. Classification (NCBI taxonomy): domain Eukaryota; kingdom Metazoa; phylum Arthropoda; class Insecta; order Lepidoptera; family Tortricidae; genus Acleris; species Acleris laterana. The sequence goes on from OZ014464.1 coordinate 9,502,909, forward strand.
TGTCAGGACTATACAAATTCCTAAACGGTAACCCTAGACGCCGTCACGTGCGTTATGTCTACAACTCGACATTGGCATTAATACACCTTGCCCAAATAGCAAGGAGTAAAAGCCATTTAAAAAAAAGCCCTAGACTCAACACAACCATTTGTTTGAATGATGAAGTTGTATACGGGCTATAATCTGTGGCTGCGTCCCTCGGCCTGTCAGTCCGGGAAGTTTGTTATATTTTGTAATAAAAATAAAATTATTTAAAATAGCATGCATGCATACCTTCACGGATTCATTCCCAGAGTGGGGTAGGCAGTAGGTTTGCCACCTTTCTTATCAAGATATAATTATAGTATATGGTGAGTTATAGGACCAAAAAATATAGTACAAACAACAAAAATATAGTACGTTTTTATTTATTTTTAAAGACATATTTTTTGTTCGAACTAGCTTCTTTCAATAACATTTTGTCGTTCAGAAACGTCTATAGACCCAAATTTATTTATGTTACCATATTTAAAGACTCTAATTTCGAAATTATATTGGTCTTAAAAATAAAGTATTTTAGCGTACTTTATGTCTTTCATATATTATAAAGTACGGACAGCCGAAATATAATACAATACTATATATTATAGTACGGGTGGCAACCCTACTAGGCAGAGCTACAGAATACGGTATTTGACAAAAGTCAAATCAGCTTCTTTTTATGAAACATCAAAAACGCTCCGTTACTATGGAATTTATAGGGATTACTATCTTGTGACGTCACAATCAAACAGCGTCGTTATTGTTGGATTTTATGAATTTAAAAATCTTAAAATAACAAACATATATAAAAGATTGATGTTTTCCTAGTATTTTTATAATGTTTATCTATTAATGAAAAACCAATTTAATTTCACTCTTGTCAAATACCCTGGTAATTCTGTAACCATATTTTGCACAAACAATTTAAATAGGTGCCTACAAAATTGACATTATTTAAAAAGGGTGATATGTGCTTTTAATGGAAAACTATAGGCCAATTACCCTGATACCCATTGTCTCTAAAATATTTGAGAAAGCCATGCATAATAGACTAATAAGTTTTTTAGAGACAAATGGCATTATTAGAGATGAACAAAACGGTTTTAGGAAATCTAGAAGCACCACCTTAGCAGCATTTAAATTAATTAAACAAGTCACATGTCTCATAGACCAAAAAATACCTGTAACAGCTCTGATTATGGATATGAGCAAGGCTTTTGATTTCGTATGTCACAAAAGACTATTGTTTAAATTGTTCAGATATGGGATACGGGGACCTGCATATAATTGGATAAAGACTTACTTGAATAACAGAATGCAATACGTCGAGATTACAAGATATTGTGAACGAAATAAAGATGTCGTAACTTATCAATCAACCTTCATTGAGAATGGGTACGGTGTGCCACAAGGCAGTATACTTGGACCTCTGCTTTTCTTAATCTATATAAATGATTTACCTAATGCCATTTCCAACGATTGTATTTTGTTTGCCGACGACACAACTGTAATTATAGACGGGTCAGACTTATCCACCTATAATGATAATATAAATAAAACTCTAATCGAAACAATCGATTGGTTAACCATAAATAATTTAAATGTTAATGTAAACAAAACTAAGTTTTTACAATTTTGTACTGCTAGAGGTAAAAAGCTTGACCTAGATGTTAAATATTCTGATGAAAAGATCGAGGAAGTATCACAGGTAGTTTTCTTAGGAATAACCATCGACAGCCATTGTCAATGGAAGGCACATTTAAATAAATTATGTTCCAAGATAAATAGATTTGTATACGCTTTGAGAAGAACTCGCCAAGTTGTATCCAGACAAGCAGCACTATCGGCATACCATGGATATGTGGACTCGGCTCTGCGTTATGGCATTGTATTGTGGGGAAATTCCTCTGAAAAAAACAGTGTTTTTTTAATTCAAAAACGATGTATACGGGCTATTTTTGCTCTTAGACAAGATGACTCGTGCCGACCCTTTTTTATTAAGTATAAAATTGTAACGGTCCACGCGATAAATATTATGGAAGTTGCTCTTTTGTGTATAAGCATCAAGTATTGTTTCAAAAATTCCAGGATAAGTCCACACGTACATTAAGACCGCAATACATGCATACATTGTATAAACCTATAATGAAATTAAAACTATCATCAAATAATTGTTACGGCATGTGTATTGCCATCTTTAATAGTCTACCGGAGTCGTTTAAAAAAATTGACAATTTAAATAAATTTAATATTGCGCTTAAACAATGGCTCACGGAAAAATGTTTTTACAGTGTAACAGATTTCATGAACAATAGTACATTGTGTATTAAGGGTGGTAAAGAAAGAATTACAAACGAGAGTCTGTTAGAAGCCCGAAGCCGAAGGCTGAGGGCTTTAATGACTCGAGCTTTGTATTTCCTTTACCACCCGTGTAACATACAATGTTTTTCATCACAATTGCGAGGAAATGAAATAAAATCAGACAAAAGATCATATTTTTAACTTATTAGCGGCAGACTACGTCATTGTCTGTGACTTACCACAGATAATGTCAAACGTGTTCGGAGTCCGATTCTAGTGACATATGAGATCAATAGTTTATTATGCGAGATTTTTAGGAAATAGTATTCAACTGACATTTCATCTCGAATGAAACTTCATATCGAATGACACAAGAATTGGGGTCCTGACGTATTGTGATAGTTCGAGTCCACGTATAATATTTAAAAAAAAAGCTATTACGCACTTAAGTAACGTAATGGTAAAAAAAAGGCCCGCGGGTATTATTTTGGATTTACGGTCGATTTTTCTAGCATGTTAGGACACTATTTACGAGCAAGTGTGATGAAAAATATATTAACATTAATTGAATTCTGACATGTGGGTATACTAAAAACTAATTTATAAATACTTAACAATTTTAAATTCAAATGATTGATATGTATAGTTTCTTTTTTTCTTTGACTAGCTATAATAATATTATAAATTATTAATTTAACTACTTAGCGTGTATTTTTATGTAAAATTGTGTACGTCTGTAAAGACAGGTTTTGGCGAATCTAGTTTTAAGCATTAACACTGTGCAACCCCACCCAATTCCACGCAATAAAGATATTACTTACTTACTTACTTACAGCAAATTGCTAAGTACCTACTTAGTACTTACCCACAATCGTTTATGGTTGGCAATTCCCAAAACCTTATTGTTGAATTTAAAGTCACAAATGTAGGTAATCAATGTAATCTAATCGAATTTTAGTATTGTAGTAGGTTGTTAGGTATAATCTGGTTCATCTAGAATTATTCCTGTGACAGCCTTATTTTGTAATTTTAATAGGTGATTAATTATTTGAGTTCCTGAACGGCGTCGCCGGCTTAGGTGTGTACCAATACAAAGAAACAAAGTTAAAGTTAAAGAAACAAGTGTAATACGTGTTTATTTATATGAGCTGTCACAGGAATCATCTTAGATGGAAACAGAGTGTAGTAGGGGAGGTAGGTAGGTAGGTTTGGGTACATACATGCGTAGATATAAGTAGTTAAATTTACATAATATTTGGGTCGTTTTATTATGCAAACAGTGTAGGTATTGGTGTCAAAATAACAATGACTTATAGTATTTTAATATCAAACTCAACGTGATAGGTATATAGAAGTAAACAAACAACGGGTTAGGTACCATCGTAAACTGATAACTTGTTCCAAAACAATCCTCCATATTGAATTACCTTATCAAATCTAGAATTGTCTGGAACCTACCCACTTCCTTTGTTTTGATGACTCTTATATTTGGTAGGCCTATACCGTATCAAGTCGAGCGCTTGTTTGGTTGAATATAGTTTTTTTTTCGGTCGTTGCTAACTGGTCACAGCTAACTGCATCCAGTATGGATGTTGCATACAAAAAGTTCTTATTATGAAATCTAATAAATACCGTCATACTTGTTTAACTTGCATTACAATGCTCAAGCAAAGTAGGAGATCGAAATATATTTCTTTATTTGCGCGAAATATGTAACTTTATGAGCATATTTTTCAATTGATTTGTTCCCTGTTTCCATTCTGTTTTAACTTTCTTGTGACAGTTAGAGCTGGCCGAATGGAGTCACGGGGGCTCAATGTAAAGCCTTCAACGCATGAGACAAGTCACTGATCAGTGGTTAGGAAAATTAATAATTTATTTTTAATGTTTTATAGAATTACAAAATATTTTTTGTTGAATAACGTTAGTAATCAGATTGGTTAATAAATAAATGTTCCACCAATATGTATGTACGTTAACTCTTTATTGCACAAAAAAACAATAAGTAAAATCGGTACATAAACTAAAAAAAAAAAGATGATGTAGATAAGAAAATAGCATTAAAACGCCGAGCGTACGCCGGATGTACAGTGGCGCCCTCATTACTTTTATTGGGTTTTCTAATTAACTAAAGAATTTCCTTGGACCCAAACAAAATGTGTTTGTAGCGCAAGTATAAACACAATTTATGGGATACGTAACAAACTTTAATAACAATTCACCTTTGAGTTATTAACTTAACGAAAAAAAGTGGCCACCTTTTCCCGTTAAGCTGACTACTCATAGGGTAATTGTTATTAAAGTTTGTTACGTATCCCATAAATTGTGTTTATACTTGCGCTACAAACACATTTTGTTTGGGTCCAAGGAAATTCTTTAGTTAATTAGAAAACCCGATAAAAGTAATGAGGGCGCCACTGGACGCTCGTTGTTTGCTCGGCGCAGTCTTAAGAATAAAGTTCATAAAATCATGACTAAGAAACACATTAAAAGACGTATGATCAAATAGATTATTTGTATGTAAAGCAGGAAACGAGAGATTATAAACAAAATACGTTAAATCTTAACTTTTGTTTAAAATAACTCTGTTAATCATTCACTATATAGGTACCTTTATTTGAACATTTGCCTTTTTTATTGGTCAAAAAGTTTTTTGACAAAAACCTTAATTTTCTGTTAACACAGGCTTTTTGTAACATCCACACAGCCATTGTAGTGGTTAGAATATGTGTTTTATTGATCTATATGTTAAAAGTCAAGATAAATTACTATAACATTCCAAAGCCCAATAATATCTATATGTTAAAAGGAATAAAGTAGCTATTTCTTATAATAACTTAAGGAAATGTTGCTTTATACTGGCAAATAAAGATGTCTGAATTAGAATGTAACTTTAAATGTAAATGACAATTTTTTGACTCTAACTATAGTATGTTAAAATTCACACGATGGTTATCAACATTCATAGGGTCATGTTACTGCGTGGTTAATTATTGTTACCTGCATTAAATCACGAGAAAGACTAATCAGAATTCCGTAAAAAAAAACAGTCTTAAATACATATAAATTACCACGCATTATCTTGATCATCATAATCTCTGAATATAATTTCAAATATCAATTGTGAACAATTAACTACTTACTTATTTAACGAGTGATTAGGTAATTAGCATGCTTGACTTGGATGATCTGTCTGTGGTAGTTAGTCAATTAACAGTTCACGTATTCTTGCTCCAAGGTATTTTTAATTTGTGTAAAATTGTACGTCGCGTAGTACTAACAAATATTATTGAATGCTATGAATTGAACCATATTTGATTACTTCGATTTTTAGCGGATTGTTTGTCTGTAAGAAGTCTTATTGTTACATTAAAAATACTAGACCGTAATTCGAAGCTTATAATGAGATAGGCATATCCGTTTCCCGTAGTCTTTACCATTTTAGAACTCTTTGATGACGTGTTTCCGCTGTCTCAGCCGATAGTGGCGCCATCTGTGAACTTATATAACTGGTGCAGCGCCATTTTTTACTCATTGGCGTTTTGATTCCCGTAGCATAAAGTTTGCTAACGCATAATATTCTATCGTCATATTATTATAAAGTGATATAAGTGTATCATATCAGTGAATGAACATAAAAGTGAAAAAGGAAGTGAGTACCAAATTTAAATTTTAAAAGTGAATCTTACTAAGAATTATAAATGTTTTTCGCTCGATAGATACCTAATGCATTACCAGACGCAACGCTGGATACCATACAGAATAACTGCTAACGCACCTTTATTGAATTTAAATTATTATTGATCAGCATTTATTAAACTACCCCCCTCGGAGAATATAGTCCTAAGTATTTGCTTAAATGCTTAATCTATTGTAAGTATTATTTACCTTTATGTGTATAAGTTACTACAATAAATGTGGTTATGTGCCTATGAATTTAGCAGTCCAACGAGCTAAGTTTTAGCTTACATTTATAATTATAGCTTCTGTAAAACTGCCAGCTCGGCTACTAAGCTGTTGTTACATTTACACATTGGCATGTTTAAGTTAAAATACTGTCATTAACCTTTCATTCTTCTCAATCTCTCAAGGGTTAGCTGGAAGAAATCCCTTAAAGGGATAAGTTCGCCTTTGTAGATATTTTTATATTAATTTAATTTTATTATTCTGTTTTTTCCTTTGTACAATAAAGTGTTTACATACATACATACATTAATTTAAAAAATTAGTTAACGGTTTTTCCGTTCGATATAAAGTTATTTTATTACTTTTAATTTCTTCAGAGTACTCTAAACATATTAAGATATTTTTAGTAAATACATATCTAATTTCAGAAATGAGTGAAGTGAACCCTCCTCCTACTGAGGATGAACCGATAGCTGGACCAAGCAGAGCGCGCCGCAAGCGCTTCAGTAGTACCAGCAGCAGTAACAGCTCCTCAAGTAGCTCCAGTTCGAGCTCATCCTCGCCGAGTTCAAAGCGCAAGCGATCACGTCGCCACCGCCACAAGAGGAGTAAAAGAAGCAAACATTCAGTACGACAGCTGAGCAAGGAAATCAGTGAGTTACGAAATATTATTACTCAGCCCCATGCCTATCCTAATAGCATGGGTGCGGACCAGGTGTCCATTTGTTCAAGAGTCAGTGGTGATCTTTATGAGGATGAAGTTAATGATAAAATTTTCGATATACCTAACACATCCGACATGAGCTTTACCTTTGATATTGAAACAAAATTGAAGGAACCTTCTGTCCCCAAAGCTCCGGATAATTTTGTTAGAATGTTATCTGATGTCCAACATTTTGGAAATACTGATTGGTCTGACGTGAGGTATGCGGATACACAGAAACAATATAATCACACTCCGGGGTTTGTAGATCTTGAAATAAACGGGGAGGTACGACAGTATGATACCTTGACTCATTTGGCCAAAGCGGACAAGGCATATGCTGCGCTTACTTTTTGTATTCTGAAGCAAAAGGAAGCTTTACAAGAAAACATACGTAACTTGTTAACATGGGCCAAATCAGAAACTAATTTAGAAAATTTAAATACCAAGGTAGAGGAGTTATTTTTAAAAGGTGATTTTCATAAGATTTCTACTGACCTTTTGCAAATGGTGTGTGGCCATAGGTCAGAAATTATACAGGTAAAGAGGGATGCAATTCTAAAAAATGTAAAGGATCCTGTAGTGAAAGTTTCTCTTAATAAAATTCCTCCCTCAACAACGCACGTTTTTGAGGCAGACGCTTTTTCATCTGCGTTAGAAAAAGCGGGCGGCTTTCGCAAAACCTTCTGGCCACCTAAGTCTGATAGCTCGCAAAAAAGATCTAGTAAAGCCTATTACCAGCATTCGCGAGGAACTTACAACAAAAAGTTTATGGGTCCATCGAGTGGAGCCCAAATACCACACAACGCAGCAGGTCCATCTAGACCTACGCATAATAATAAATTACCACTCTCGAGGGGTGGATATCATAATAACATGACCCACAATAATTACCAAAGTAATACTTTTGGTTATAACGGGGGTTCCTTTCAATACCGAGGCTCGAGGTCTCGTGGTACACGAGGGGGAAGGGGACGAGCACCCTCTGGTCATGCCCCTAGAGGTCAGTCTAAATACAATGAACAATGACTCGAGGTCATTCCAAGCCGGACAGTTAGCTCATTATTACGACAAGTGGAAAGAAATGGGGGCCCCGGAAATAGTATTAAAACTCATACAAGGTTATCGCATACCATTTGTCCAGAAACCTCCTTTGTCCATTCCAAACGTAAAAAATATATTTCAAACACGTGTATCAAAGGAAATGACGGCATCAATTTCCAAAATGAAAGCTCAAGGCGTTCTAAAACCAGCACATTGGTCCCCCAGTTTCATTTCACCACTTTTTCTAGTTCCAAAGACCGACGGATCTCTCCGTCCGATCTTCAATCTAAAGGCTCTGAACGGGTTTGTGAAGACCGAGTCGTTTCACCTCTTAAACATGTATCGAGTTCCCGAGTTTCTTCAACCGCGAGATTGGATGTGCAAAATAGATTTGAGTCAAGCTTATTTTCACCTCAAAATTTCAAAAGTACACAGACGATTTCTCCGGTTGATTTACAACAAAGAACTACTAGAAATAACTTGTCTTCCATTCGGGTTGAGCACGGCTCCCAAAACATTCTCAATTCTGACCAATTGGATAGCTCACTTCATGCGACAAAGAAATGTACGAATTCTAGTATACCTAGACGATTTTTTAATTGCACATCAGAACCCTGTCACTCTTCACAAAAACGTACAAAAGACTTTGGAAGTTCTCCAAGCTCTAGGATGGTGGGTCAATCTAGAAAAGTCAATAATGATTCCACAAAAAAGCCTAACGTATCTAGGGATCCTATGGAAAACATGGGACAATCAAAAATCATTACCGAAGGAAAAAATTCATGGTCTAGTAAAAAAGGTTCATCAAATTTTAAAACAAACCCATGTCTCACTAAACGAAGTTCAAAGTCTCGTAGGTCTGTTGAACTTCGCCAGTTTTGTTGTCCCACGAGGCCGATTACACCATCGCCACCTGTTGCGGTTCATGAATACTCTACTAGACAAGCCAACAAAAATATTCGTACTGCCCGAAGCGGTTCAAATAGAGTTAGAGTGGTGGATTCAGAACTGCCATCTCTCCACAATGCTTCATTTTCCTCCCCCCGCACATTTCCTCGCGACGGACGCATCAGACCTGGCTTGGGGTGCTCAGTTAGACAACGTTCCTTTGAGAGGGTCTTGGTCTCTAGAGGAACAAAATCTACACAGCAATCAAAAAGAGATGCTAGCCATTTTACACGTCATTCAAAATCATGCACAAATACTGAGTCACGGTTCTTTGTTAATACAGTGCGACAACAAGACCGTCGTAGCTCATCTACGAAAAGAGGGGGGGACCAAGTCGATAGCACTGATGGAGATAACTCATCAACTATTGACATTACTAGATCAGTATCAGATTTCCTTCACGATTCACTACATCCCAGGTCGGTACAACAATCATGCCGATCACCTATCGAGATATCGACTTCCACCGGAATGGCATCTGTCACCAAAATGCTTGGAGATAATATTCTCGAAATGGGGGACTCCGGTGATAGACCTTTTCGCCTCGGAGAGGGCACACGTGGTCTACAATTATGTCTCCCTAGACCTGAAAGACCAGAAAGCGATTTTTCACGATGCGTTCAGCGTAAAGTGGAATTACTCTCTGGCGTGGCTATTTCCACCTCCGTTCCTAGTACCCAAAGTTCTATCCCACCTCAACCAGTCGTTGGGGGTATTCCTGATCGTAGTGCCTCGGTGGGAGAGGGTGTTCTGGCGGGCGGACCTCAAAGCGAGAGCCCTCGAAGCTCCGTTCGTCCTGAGGAATCTGAAAGCGAATCTGATAGACACCTCGACAGATCTTCCACCCCCCAACCTAGAGAATCTAACTCTGGAAGTTTGGAGATGTGGGGGTGGACTGAGGAGATAAGCAGCTGGAATACCAGTCAAAAATCCTTGTTGGAAAATTCTTGGCGGCCATCTACCCGAAAAACATATAGAATAGCATGGAATCGTTGGGTATCATGGGCAAGGGTTAACAAAGTTGATATTATAAAGCCAACTGGGTCTCAACTTGCGCGATTTTTAGCCGATTTGCATTTAATTTATGGCCTATCGTACAATACTATTCTTTTACATAAATCAGTTGTTTCCACGCTTTGTAACGCAGATACGTCGAGTCTACTAAGCTCTCATGTTTTAGTCAAGCATATTTTAAAATCTATCTCTTTAAAGGACATAAAGAAAATTAAGCCACCCATTTGGGATATTGATAATCTCGTTCAATACTTATCCTCTTATACAATAGATACAAATAATATTTATCAAATTTCCCGCCATACAGCTATTCTATTGCTGTTATGTTCAGGCCGCCGTATCCATGACCTAACTTTGCTCAGTACAGACCCTGGACATTGTATCAAGTCCCAAGACGCTATAATATTTTGGCCAAGGTTTGGATCGAAGACGGATAATAGTAACTATAGGCAATCGGGTTGGAAGTTAATGGTTAACGACAACAATACTCAACTGAATCCTGTCTATTGGATCGAAGCTATGTTATTGTTGTTAAACAGTCGACGAGAAACTGCCAAGTCATGCAGTTTATTTATGACTATTAGAGGCACTCCTAAACCAGCCTCACGAACTGTCATAGCAGGCTGGATTAAACATTTATTTAAAGATGCGAATATCCAATCTAGTCCAGGTAGTGTGCGCTCAGCAGTGGCTTCGAAAAATTGGTTGAATTACCCTTTGGACGAAATTCTTGCTCGCGGAAATTGGCGCTCCGACAATACCTTCCAGAGGTTTTATAGGCGTGAAATAATGCCAAAAACTAACTCTACAAATGTTACTCAATTATTTTGTCCCATTGATTGATTGATGATGTCCTTCTAGCTTATACTAAAACTAATGCGACTGCTTTGGTTTAGGTTTAATTAATATTATTAATAATTTTAATATTCAGTCATTT
>OZ014464.1:9513982-9634866 GCA_963966035.1 Acleris laterana
TATTTGTAAACGCCGGAGCCGCTCGCGGGCGCTCTCGCCAGCGCACCCTACACCTGCGCGCTCCCCGCACCAACAGAGCTTTAAAAAAATGAACCTGAGCGGCCCGGCGTACATAATTCTAGTTGTAGATTTTAAAATTGAACGATGCCGTTATGCCTGTTATCGATTGGAGATATATTATATGTTTGTACAGAGAGTAGAGTTAATGATCTCAGCTGCGGTCTGCGGCCGTAAGGAGCTTCTGTGATGTACAAAAAACGAGTATATTTGGAGTTTTACAAGTTTTTTATAATTAGTTGTAAAGTATTTGTATAAGTGAAGATGGTTGTGCGACGCGAGTCGCCCGGAAGCCAGCCCGCAGCATTCCCTGTCCCACCCTTCCTATCCTTTGTCCCGTCCCGTCCCAGGGTTCCTCGGAACCCGCCAAATGTTTCTGAGTTTCTCTCAGACGTCTTTATATCAATCAATCAATCACGCTTGAAAAAGCAAATCAAATTATTTTTTAGCTCAAGAGAGAAGAATGAATCAAGAACTTGGACTGGAGACGCCTTTGAAACATTTGTTTTTAATTAAAATTTGTGAACACGGTAATGGATGCAGACTGAAGAGCATTTCAGCGGAAGGAAGGTTTTGTTGAAGAGAACAAAGGCTTCGGTGAGTGACCAATGATTAAGTAGGAAGCTAGCTTTCCCGGAGACTATCCCATAAAGGATAGACATCTGTTCCTGTGGTTCCAGACTATTGTCTCCTTACCAAATTTCATTTTGATCAGCTGCGGTGTTGAATCATGAAGACTGAATGGACACATTATCATATTAACAACATTGGTGAGGATATTTTAGTCCTTTTGCCAGTTCTATTGTATATTTCTAGTCCATTTCTCCTTTAATTATTTAACCTATAATTACATAACAAGTGGTGTTATAGGTTTGCCCCTGTGATGGTATCATAGCACTCGAACTAGATGCAGTTTCTTTGGTAGCTTATGTTTAACCTCCAATTAAAAAAAGAGGGGTATTAAGTTTGACTGATATGTATGGCTGTATGTGGCACTGTACCTCTTAAACGGGTGAACTGATTTGGATGCGTTTTTTTACTTGAAAGCTGGTTTTCTAGCCATAGTTATTAGCTGGTCATGCTGAGAGAGAAAGATGAGGAGATGACTGTGTGTGATAAATATAAATGGTGAATTAGTAGAGCAAGTTATAAAAGCACATTAATACTCGTAAATGAAATAATAAATTAATATTAAGTTGGCGTGAAACCAGAGATCCTTTGTATGTTCCATGGACCATGGATCATAAAAAAATTGAATTTAGAAGGATTTAGATCAATAAAAGATTTTTTTTAGAAAGTGAATGTGTGTGTAATGAATTCATTCATAAACTGTCCATGCAATTCTGAACGCCACTGTACCTGGAAAGTGTCTTTACAAGAGAAGATAAGTGGGAGAAAAATGTCGAGAGGAGGGTGAATCAATGGAGTGCTGACCCCTACTGTGGTGTATGGTGGTGAATGTTAGGTGTGACAGGACAAGCATGAAAGAAGTGGTGTGAAACTGATAGATAGAATAAGGAATGATAAAGTCAGAGAGAAATGTGGACTACAATAAGATGTACTTATTGACCAAGATTGAAAAGGGTATGCTTCGATGGTTTGGTCATTTGGAAAGGATCGATGAAAGAGATATACAGAGAGAAAGTGAGTGGAAGGGTCTGAACAAATCTGAGAAATACTGGCTAAGGGCCGAATCTTAAGTATCCGAAACCGACGTGCGTGCATGACTTGATGTATGAATGTGGAAGAAGCGAAAGAGATTTGTCAGGATCGTAGTAGTTAGTAGTTGTGGATTGCAAAATATCAAACTTAAGTCGGGTTAATAATATTAAAATCAAAATAATAATTGTAAAAACCTGAATTTAATTAGTAGAGTCGAAACAACTTGCGATATTTCCTTCCTCATCAGGATGACGCATGAAAAAAACTAATCCACTTTTTGCGTGCCGTGAGTCAACTTGAATATTCCGGAACTCGAAAACTGTCTAAGAAGTTTCTAGGTTATGTGTCAAATTAACACGTGGAAAAGTGTAGTAATAATAACCAAATAAGACTGATATAATTGAAGCTGATTTAACTTGCCATGTATGTACTTATGTAAGGGTCAAATCTCGCGAGTTAAAATTGACCCATTGCGATAAAGTTGAAAATTTGCATACCGTAAAATGGTGCTACTTTGCTCCAAAATTTGCTCCAATTTTCGAAATCATTTTATTTTTTTGAAAATCTTTATACTATGGTATGTTGATTTATGTGTCTTTGTAAAGAAGAACATCGCCACTATCATGTTGTAATACTTAAATGACATCGAAATATTGATTTGATATCAATATATAAACTTTAATTTAGGAGCAATGTTACCCAGTGTTTGGGTAACTTTGCTCCAGAATAAAATTTGCTTTAAAACTTCTATTTGAAAGCGTTTGGTGCAGTTTTACATTGTCATGAGTCAAAGTATGCTCCAGTAACAATCGTGTAAGCCTGGGTTTGAGTAGGTTTGGGGCAAAGTAAGTAATGAGTTAAGTGTTAGAGACTAAAATATATTTGGTTTTACTTAAAGTTTTTTATTTTTAATATAATTACAATATTGTTCAATCTTAGTATTTCTTCGCCTAGACAATAAACAAAAGAAAATAAAAGTCTTCTGAAAAAGGGTACGTACCTAGGTAGGTAGGTACCTAAAACCCTGTTAATCACTACACCTAAGCAATATTTAACAAAAAATAAAAATAATCGTCTGAAAGGGTATCATTAACCCTGTTAACATTATAGGACATAAATAGTCTCATGCTGTAATGTTATCATGTACCTTATCCCTAAATTTGGTTTAGTTCTGGAAGTGCAAAAAAATCTCGTCAACCATTTTTTTTTTGGTTTTATGGACTCTAAACTTTCATTCCAATGACAATGGATTTCGTTTTTCGTTTTTGTCCACTTTCAACCTTTTTTAAGAAAGATATGTAACTATGGTTCTGGATCAAAGTTACCCCAACATGTGGAGCAAAGTAGGTACGTTTTTTTTTTTTAATGTTTAAGCCTTGAAAGAGCTAGAAACTACTAAAAATATTGTATATATGGAATAGCTGATTATATACAGGAACACATCAGAACATACTAACCGTGATTCGATGAACAATTGCTTAGATGTAAATGACTTTTTCCCATACTAAATTATTAGTAAATCTTCTTGTTGGCACTGTGCGACGCCGCCGGACAGGAAATGGAAACGGCGAAGCGAACGATTCATATTCATTGTTACCTCATAATTTGCAAATGTATCGAATGCTTTTGGCAATTTTGAAGAATTGACCAAAGACTTCGACTTGCCGGGCAATGAAACTAAATACAGAAGTGGAGCAAAGTTACCCAGTAAGGAGCAAAGTAGGCACATTTTACGGTACCTACGGCTTTAGTTCTGATGACAATACAATAATATAGTACCATCGAGCTGGTCTGATGATGGAGACTCAGGGTGGCCATAGGAACTCCTAAATTAGTAATTACGAGGGCTGCCTTTTAAGTTCTGTCGTTTGCAAGCCTTCCGTGATTGCATAAAAAAGAACTAGTGTCATCTTAAAATATTTGAAATTAGAATTCGAAAACAAAAGAATGACTCGAAATCGGCCCAACCGTTTTAGTACAGCGCTCGTTCAAAGTTGACAAGTCAGTTGTGAAAATGGAAATTTCGAAGGAAAATTTACGTGCGATATTTTTTTACAACTTCAAAAGGGGCTTAACGCGACTTCAGTGCTTCGAAGAGTTGACTACGGTTTTCAATGATAAAGCACCATGCCTCCGGACTGTGGAACGCTGGTATTTAGAATTTCAACGTTGTTGCTCTAGTCTTGGTGATAGACATCGTGAAGGTCGACCAAAAACAGCCGTAACCCAGGAGAACATTGATGCTGTACGGCAACTGATCGTCGAAGATCGCCATGCGACATACCGTGAGATAGAAGCTTCCTTAAGTATTTCAGGGACCAGTGTTCACAGTATTTTGCATGATCACTTAGGCGTAAAAAAGTTGATCTCTCGCTGGATACCACATTTACTCAGTGAAGACCAAAAAACGGCTCGCGTTCGATGGTGTCGCAAAACTCTGCGGCAATTCAACCGAGGAAACTCGAAACATGTTTACGACATTATCAGTGGTGACGAATCTTGGATATATGCCTACGAACCCGATTCTAAACAGCAGTCGACTGTTTGGGTGTTCCAAGATGAGCCAAAACCGACCAAAGTAATACGCTCACGGAGCATTTCGAAAAAAATAGTCGCCACGTTTGTGGCGAAAAGTGGCCACGTGGCCAACATCGTGCTCGAGGATCGTAAAACGGTTAATGCTGACTGGTATACCACTGTCTGTTTACCAGAAGTCATCGGCGAATAACCCAAGACGTCGTATAAGACTGCATCACGATAATGCGAGCTCGCACACTGCCCGGCAAACAATTGCGTTTTTAAAAGAGCAAAACGTCGAAATTCTGGAACACCCGCCGCACAGTCCAGACTTAAGCCCTAACGATTTTTTTACTTTTCCAAAAATCAAGCAACGACTTCGTGGTCAACGGTACCAGACGCCTGAAGAAGCCGTTGAGGCATACAAAACGGCCATTTTGGAGACCCCGACTTCGGACTGGAATAAGTGTTTCGAAAACTGGTTCGATCGAATGAAAAAGTGTATTACATATCACGGTGATTACTTTGAAAAACAATAAATACCATTTAACACTTAAATTGTCTTTAGTTTTTCCAAACGACACAACTTAAAAGGCAGCCCTCGTACACATGATAAACCCGTCGTGTTAGGGCTTGTTAGAATCGTTCTTGACGAGTAGATGATGACTGTGCAACAAAAGCTTGTGCCAAAAATGAAGTGTTTTTGACAGAAATTTATTGAAAAATCTTGTTCCTTCTTGTGTGTGGACTAGTGGACGGAATAACGTCATTTTGTTTGTAACCTCGTTTGGTTTTAACCGACTTCAAAAACGGAGGAGGAACATTTAGACTGTTTTTTTTTTCACATGTTTGTTACGTGAGAACTTTCGAGTGGGTGAACCGATTTCGATGATTCTTTTTTTTATTTGAAAGCTGGTCCTTCCCGTTTGGTTATCAAAATGAAGATCTCATGATGGAGTCCATGAGGAATCAACGGAACTCTTCAAAATTTATAGGCACACCTATAGCGATTTTGGTATTTTTCATTAGAGGTTGTAGAAGTGTTTACTATATAGGACAAGTCTCTTGGAATGGACCATATGTATGTGTATGTAATACCGACGTCTAAACGAGCCCTCATGTGGCCAATACACTGAATAAATATTTTGTCCAGTATTTCTCCGAGTTGATTCGGAAAAGTACGCCTAAGGCAGTTCTTCAACTCACTTTCGCTCTGTATATCTGTCACTACATCTTTTAGTCCACATTTATCTCTGATCTTTTCATTCCTTACTCTATCAATCAGTTTCTCACCACACATACTACGCAAAGAGCGCATTTCAACTGCATAAAATATTCCAGAAATTACTGGATATAATTAAATCCTACTACTGGAAAACAACTGAACTCTCTTATCTTCCATTCTTATCGGCTGACCTATTTGCCATTTCAACATTCAGTTCAGTGGTAATATATTATATTGTCGTTATACCAAAGCATTATCTGCATAGTAGTACAGTAAAACACAACTGATATGACTTACCGATGTACCTGCGCAGATGACATTTTTTCGAAGCGCGGGAACCAATCAGCATGATCCACGCGTTGCGCGGTTGTATTCTGTTCTATTATTGGTTATTAGTGACGCCATGTTGACGCGCGCGTGTCATTCAGTCAGCCGTCAAACGAGCGTGAGTGAGATGGAAAAAATAAATGCAATTTAATTTGCACCTTATAACTATTAAGTACAAGTCTGATCGTGTGTTTTAATCGTGATTTCGGAAATCATCGGAATCGTTGTTCGTGTCTGCGCGAACGAAGATTCACGACACGCCGACATATCGATTGTGTTCTACTGTATTACACTTTCGTTATACTAAAGCATTATCTGCATAGTAGTATAAGCATTTTAAATCTAATGTGGTTCTCTTAGAGTATACTCTTCGACTGCTACATTACAGTTGGGCTCCTTTTTTTTTATGGCATAGAGAAGACAAACGAGCACACAGGCCACCTGATGGTAAGTGGAAACTGTGACCCATAGACATACGCATTCACAGGACTGCGATGCAATCCTAAGACTGCAAATGCGTTGCCAACCCTGAGGACTAAGATGGAATGCCTCTATGCTAGTCATGTCACCGGCTGTCTTATCCCCAAACCGGAACACAACAATGCGAACACTGCTGTTTGGCGGTAGGTTAATGGATAAGATGGTGGTAGCAATCCGGACGGGCCCTGCACAAGGTCCTACCACCCGCTCCTTTAGGTCCTTTTAGTATTACGGCATTATATGCGTTTGCGCAAAGGCGATCGTTAAAGACTCTTTATATTATTTGTGCGATTTGGACTTGCGCACTGAGGGTTCCATACCGCAGCCGCGCAGAAGATATATCTATATTATGTATTATATTTCGATTTGAATATTGTTTACCAAATGAAAAAAACAAACGTGAACCCAGCTCGTACTTTGCTGGTTTTTTGTATTTGCTGTTTTTCTTTAGGGTTTTTACGGTCGGCCAAAGTGGTCTACAAAGTGGTTTGACAAAAGTTTGTTACATTTAAATATCGCTAAGATTGACACTTGTCACTCATAATTATTCATTATTATTGCAAGGGAAATCAAACTTGTTATATCATGACGTGCAATCGTAGAGTGACCACAGTTTTGGCCTACGGTACTATACTTAATCATACCAAATATGACGCCTCTAATGATAGGAATATTAAAAAAACACAAACTATATTTTTAACATTGTTTATGTACTTATCACTTACATAAATCACAAACAATATATCCACTTAAGCAGATAAAAATACTGTATGATTTTAATTCTAACACATTTCTAAAGATTTTCAGTCACGTCTTAATTAAGTAAATTACTTAGTGCCTGTACTAGACAAGAAGAGAAAAAAAACTCAAAACCGAACCTTTATTCTAAGGAGGCTAGATAAATATACCTTCAATAAAGTCACAAATCTATTGCATAATTATCTATCCAAAATAAAGACACGTGTCTTTGCTTCAATCCTAAGGAAATAAATGCACAAAGTAGGTACGTGTCATAAATGTCATATTTAAGACAAGCTTATTTTAGTTTTTTTTAAGACAGAAATTGTGAGCCTGGAAATTTCCATGTAAAATGCGATAACGTTTCTCTCCCTTTAAATTTGGTTGAATTTTTACGATTTTTGAATAAGTTGTCTGTATGTTTTTTTCCCAAGGTATGTCTTGGGAACAAGTTTCTGTCAAAAATTTCATTTTTGGGACAAGCTTTTGCTGTCGACCATTTTTCTTTGCGTAGTTGTTATCTACTCTTCAAGACAATTCTAACAAGCCCTAACACGACGGGTATATCATGACCACCCTGAGTCTCCATCATCAGACTACCTCGATGGTACTATATTATTGTATTGTCATCAGAACTAAAGGCGTATGAAAATTTTCAGCTTCATCCATACATTCTTACATACATACATATGTACTGCAAGTTAAGACTGCGCCGAGCGTACGCCGGATGTACAGTGGCGCCCTCATTACTTTTATTGTGTTTTCTAATATACTAAAGTATTTTTTTGAAATTGGCCGAAATATTTTTGTACTACAAATGAGAACACAGCTTATAGGGTATATCATATAGTTTAATAATAATTCACCTTCGAGTTATTAACTTAACGGAAAAAAGTGGCCACCTTTTCTCGTTAAGCTGACTACTCAAAGGGTAATTGTTATTCAAGTTTGTTACGTATCCCATAAATTGTGTTTTTACTTGCACTAGAAAAAAAAATCGTCTGATTCCAAGGAAATTCTTTAGTTAATTAGAAAACACAATAATAGTAATGAGGGCGCCACTGGACGCTCGGCGCAGTCTTAAATAAAAGCTTGTAAATATTATGAAAATCGGAAATTATTTAGGGGGTGAGAAACGTTATCGTTATCGCCCAGGAGCAAAATTTTATTGTTTTTTTTTTACAGCTACACTATTTAAAGGTCGTTTCACAACCCTCTTTAAAACAGCGGAATTAATGCACTGAAGACTTAAAGCTTAAAAGCGTTTACAAGGCTACTCTCCATTCTCTATTTTACTTGGCCCAGCCATAGGAGCTTCCACAGTCGGGACACTTGCAGCCTCTCCCGTCGTCTCCGCCTTCTTCAGCTCCAGCTGCTTCCTCATAATCAGGTTTATGATCTCCATCTGTAACTCCATGCAGGCGTCCTTAGGCACCTTCTTTAAGAGACAGGTGATATATTTCCCAAATTGTTCTATTTCTTCTTCGTTAGAGTCTTCTGTTTTGTGCTTTATTTTGATTAGTTCCTCGTCTGACGATGAGCTTGCTGCTCGCTTCTTCGGTTTCTTGACTCTCTCGCTGCGCTCGGTTGGCTTCTTTGATTTCTTGACTTCATCCTCGAGGTACACTATTTCTGTGTATATGTCTTCTTGTGATTCTTCCGTCTCGGCGTCCGAACCCTGTTAACAATGTTAAAAGAATATTAAGGAAACTGAATTCTACTTAACGAGTACTAATACCCGCATTTATAGTGAAGAAAAGTAATTACTTCAGTATTAGTAGTGTCAAAAGTCATATAAAAATCGTTGCTTAAGTCATTACTTTTACTCAAGTAATTTCTTTTCTTGACTATAAATACGGGTGTTAGTGAGTGGACGGGTCGGGAGGGGCCGCCCTAGGCGTACTTTTTCGAGTAAAATCGGAGAAATACTGGAAAAGGGCCGAATCTTAAGTACCCGATACCGACGTGCGTGCATGACTCGATGTATGAATGTGGAAGAAGCGAAAGAAATTTGTCAAGATCGCAAATGGAAAGAAGTGGTCTCTGCCTACCCCTCTGCGAAACAGGCGTGATTTAATGTATGTATGTATGTAGAATCCTACTTCTACTAGTTGAGTTGTTGGTAACTCTGTAGCTCCGCCTACCCCACTCTGGGAATAAAAGTAAAGTTTATATATGTATGTACCTAATTCTACATATTTTTTTAGGGTTCCGTACCAAAAATGTAAAAACGGGACCCTAATACCAAGACTCCGCTGCCCGTCCGTCCGTCTGTCACCAGGCTGTATATCACGAACCGTGATAGCTAGACAGATGAAATTAAAAAAGAAGATACATTTCTGTTGCCGCTATAACAACAGCCAGGGACGGTCCGTGAGCTTAGGGGGCCCTGGGCTAATACTACTTAGGCGCATATAGAGAAAAATTTCGTCCAATTTCAAGAAAATACTTTAGTTTATTAGAAAACACAATAATAGTAATGAGGGCGCCACTGTACATCCGGCGTACGCTCAGCGCAGTCTTAACGCTCGTGACCTTACAAGTTGAGCTTAGTTTGGGGCTAGGTCAATTTGTGTGAGATTGACCCGTGACATTTAATTATTTATTTACTCAAAATCAGTGATTCCCAAAGTGGTCCAGGTGGACCCCCAGGGGTCCACGGTAGACTCGACGGGGGTCTACGTTGGGGGTGACAAAAAAAAGGGGGTGCACAATCGTAAGTGGGATTGCATGAAAATTAATTTGGGTTCGATAGTGAAGAACTAAAATGTTAGCTTGATTTATCCTATCAATAATAATAATAATAATAATAATTTATTTATTTGCGGAAAAAGGGTAGATACGGATCTTAAAATTAATATTAATTTTAAGATCTGAATCTTCATTGTCACACAAAAAAGAAAAAAGGTACAAGTCATCCATCAATTGGTAATTATAGGCAGATAATATTTTAAGAAGTTGAGCGATTGTTACTTGTAAAAAATTGCATATTCCATATTCAGTACAACACGTAGTCGACTTTATTATTACATAATTAGCCCTATCAAGCAATCAATTCTAACCTTTTTTTTCGAAAACTGTTAATTCGTCATTTAAACTCAGCAACAACGCAAGTTTCCACAGATAGATCTAATATTCATTTTTTTTTTCGTGATTTAAAAATTGGTTGTAATGTAGCTGCCGCTGTCCACCGGATCCAGCTAAATTTTGAAAGTGGTCTATTAAACAAAAGATTTTGGGAACCTCTGCTCTAAATCTAAATTAGGTTTTTTTTTATGGCATAGAGAAGACAAACGAGCACACAGGCCGCATTCACAGGACTGCGATGCAATCCTAAGACTGCAAATGCGTTGCCAACCCTGAGAACTAAGATGGAATGCCTCTATGCTAGTCATTTCACCGGCTGTCTTATCCCCAAACCGGAACACAACAATGCGAACACTGCCGTTTAAGCTAATCGTAATTTTTTTTTTTAATTATCACTTTGTTGAATTTAGCTCTGGCGCAACGTGTAAGATTTCTCGCTGATATTTCCTCACCAGGTTGGTGTCGCCCACCAGCTTGGGGTGGTTGTCCCGGAGGTGCGCGCGCAGGTGCCGCGCCTGCACGCTGGCCCGGCACACGGCGCAGCGCGCGCGCCCGCCCGTCTCCCGCTCGTAGAAGTTCCAGATCGTCTCGTCTTCTGTTGATACAAGATGAAAATTAAACGACTGTAAACGGTTTTGATTATCATTCGTGTAATGGCCCCTGACCCCTTTTTTCAGAGTTTTTCTCCCCTATAGTCTATACTTTTAGGTATTTAAAAAAATGTAAACATTCCAAACCACGTGACATTGTTAAACAGCCAATCAAAACTGTTTTATCGAACTTTGACGTACGACGACCTTGACGTCATCCAATAGAAGCAGAACACTGACTGCTTCTATTGGCTGACGAACGATATCACGTGGTTGTTTTGTTTACATTTTTTTAAATGCCTAAAAGTAGACTATACATAGAGAAGGATAGTGAAGCGAAAAATTTCCATACAGAACGTTTTTCGCCCGTTAAGACTGCGCCGAGCGTACGCCGGATGTACAGTGGCGCCCTCATTACTATTGATTGTGTTTTCTAATAAACTAAAGTATTTTCTTGAAATTGGTCGATAGGTTTTTGTACTACAAAAGAAAACACAAAGTGGCCACCATTTCCCGTTAAGCTGACTACTCAAAGGGTAAAAAATTGTTATTAAAGTTTGTTACGTATCCCATAAATTCCTCTATTGCCCGTGGTCCACCTGCCTGGTTCACCTAGGTGGACTACATTGTGTTTTTACTTGCACTAGAAAAACATTTCGTCTGATTCCAAGGAAATTATTTAGTTAATTAGATAACACAATAATAGTAATGAGGGCGCCACAGTACATTTGGCGTATGCTCGGCGCAGTCTTAAATTTGTTAGAGAAACAAATCTTGTTGATTTTACTTCTAATTAAAAACAAAAACTGTTTCGCAGCATTTGTGGGAAGTAGTATTACGAGGGTATGCATAGGTCCATAGGCTGGGGACACGTTGTATAATATTTGAAGCTTTGCCCCGGCCACTACCAACTATCGACGAGTAATATCTAACTATGCTGTGCCTCGCCATGACACTTGTTTATTATAATATCAAGTAACGCCTTTCGTGAACGTTCTGTGGTCATCGGCGACGCGCTATCTCTCAAGATAAACGTTGTTTACAGATAATACAAATATTCGTTATTCGTTCGTTCTTGTGGTTGCCGGGTTAGAATAGTGCCACTCCATGTCTTCCCGTAGATGTCGTAAGAGACGGCTAAGGGAATAAAGGCGTATAGTACTGTTAGGCGATGGGCTTGCAACCTGTCACTAATACACTGGTAAACATCTTAGCCTAATTGTGCAAAGTGTGGTTACAGAATTATCAACAAGTTTTTAGAGTTGTTGGTAATTCTGTAGCTCTGCCTACCCCACTCTGGGAATTCAGGCGTGAGATGTATGTATGTAGTATGTCGTTATTATATTTATAGTTTAGCTCCGAGGCTCTTAGTTCCAGAAAGCTTTTATTTGGTATGAATATATCCTCATACATATTATAGTCACACCGATAAAGTGGTAAAATGCCTAAAAAAAAAAGTTACTTACCTCCACTAGGTACATTTCGCTGCTTAAATACAAAATCGCAACAAAACAAAAACAGATATAGTTTGATTTAAAACTTAAAGTAAGTATATAGCATTCCGAATTTAAATACAACACAGACACATTTTGATTTCCCTTTTGTATTTAAGCAAAGATTTAACGAGGTGATGTTTTTTTTCTCGTCTACATTGTCTACGACGCGTTGGGTTTCGTTGGATAGTCTTTCGATTAAGGGTTCTGTTACTGAAATATTAGCATTTAATGTGCTAATTTTTATTAGCTATATCTACAAATACCTAGGTACTAAATATCTGAAAAATATATGTAACGAATTATGAAGGAAAACTATCACAACTTAGGCTCGTATTAATAAACTCATCTTGGCTGAAATGCCCGCCACAAGATACTCAATACTCAATCATTTATTCAATACATCATCAATCAATCAATCAATCATCATTAATCATTTAATACGTCAAAGTAAACGTCAAACCATAGAACACTGTCATTTTTTAAGCATCTTGAGACGAGCATTAGAGTTGAGATCAGTTTATTAATACGGCCCTAAGTAGACTAGATTGAGATACAGGCATAAAAATAAAATTATTTATTCCTATGATACAGGCGACTAAAAGTGTTTATACTTACTAAACATCTAAGACAGCACAAATTACTTTGAATAGAGAATTAATAGTTCATACCTGAAGGCCTAATATGGCTACGTTTATCGCGTGTCAAAGTATAAGGCATCCGTCACCTTCTGACATGTAGATAAGCGCGAGTGATATCCCTCCTCCTCGCGTCGTTTTCCTCATTGCTGAGGGTCGTGATTTCCCCGTTGTGGAATAATAACTTTCCATAGGGGCAATTTTCTTGGGCTGGTACATCATGGTGGGCGCCCACGTCCTTCCACGGCAGTCTTTCAGAGGTGATTTAGTACCTCACGGTCACTGAAGACCGCTCCACCCAAAGGTGCGTAGAGAGTGCGAGTGATATAGACGCAGCCATATACTAGGCCCGCAGCTGTTTTTCGAGGTTTTGTTTCTCAGCCCCTAAATCAAGTCCGATATCCACGATTATTTTTTTTTGCAAATGTAAACGCACCTAGTTTGTTTAATAATATAATATGTGCAGACAGCTGCTGTGGTTAGCGGAACCTCCGCTGTAGATACGTCGTTTTGTGATGTTAACTCTTAAATGCATAATGATGTAGATTTACATCGTACATCTTAAAGTTCAATTTCAAACATACATTTTAAGCAAATTTCAATCTTAGAATTTATGCAGTAAGATTTGTAGCTTTGTCAAAATTCAAATTTGGAAATGAACTTTAAAGACGCGTTCGATTTTCGATACGCTATGCATGGGTTAATCACTGTTAATTTCGTTTTATCTGCGAGAAACTATAAGTTGCTTTCTAAATGTATTTTAAGTTCTATTTCTGTTATGTTATAGCGGTTGAATCTCCTTAAAAAACATCCAAAAACCGTAAAAATCAGACTACGTTTAAGTAAAATATAGGGGGGGAGGGGCATTTTTATTTAACCCTTAAATGCATAGCGTTTCGAAAGTCGAACGCGTCTTTAGTTCGTTTCCAAATTTAAATTTTGACAAAGCTTCAAATCTTACTGCATAAATTCTAAGATTGAAAAAATATACGATGTAAATATTGTAAATCTACATCATTATGCATTTAAGGGTATAAGGTGTTCATCATTTACAGGTTTTGAGAAATAATATAAATAAAACTATAAAAAAGATTAAAATTTAAGCTAGTCAAAATTGACCTTATTGCATAGAACATAAAGTACATCACAAAATTAGCATTTCCTTTTGCGTTTTCCAACCATATCTTAAACACGAGTCCGACACGCACCTGACCGGTTTTTTTAATAATATCTACAATATATTCAAAAATCGGACTAGGTTTAGGAGATAGCTTAAATTTAAAAAAAAAAGCAGCCGCAAAATCCTAAGAAGATTTTTTTTCAATAAAACACAAATTTAACATCATTTATTTATTGCCGTCCTCCTTCGCTATCACTTCAAAGCCAACATTATCAGGGACATCCACGTTGTCATCCGTTATGGTTATAGCGTAAGCGTTAGTGCTCGTGCCTTGCGACTCAAGTTGGGCATTCATGATCTGCCGAACAAAATCCTTCTGCAAATGACTAGACACATGTTTAGGCAACTCTTTCAACAGGGACGCAATGTAACGACCAAACAAGTCAATACTATCGTGTTCCTTTTTAGCATATTTATTTTTAAATACAATTTCATCGTCGCTGTCCGAGCGCTCTTCTCGAATCTTCTTTAGCTTGTGCTTTCTCTTCTTTGGCTTGTATTTCTTCTCGGAGTCTATACGGTTGAGGTTTCCGTTGAATTCGTCTAGGAACACCTCGTCCAAGGCTATTGGTGCGTCCTGGGGAATAAAATTAGATTATACTGGTGAAAAAAAATGCGGCCCCTGGAGAGGAACTACCTTAAATCCTTGAGTTAGATCATTTTACTTGAAGGACACATTATTTTATTTAGAAACAAAACTTGTTGATAATTCTCTAACCACATTTTGCACAAATTAAGCTGATGTTTACGGAGTTAAATTTTTAACTGGTTCGATTTCCGGGTGAGACAAGTTTTTTTTTTGAAAATCTTTGAATGCACTTTTGGTATTTTTGAGAATAAAATAAGTTTTCCTTTAAGTAAAATGATATTATATTTTTTTTCCTACAGGAGAACTCCAAAGAATAATTCTGTTGGATGATTTTGAGTAAATTGCAACATCATAATTAGGGGCCGGAATTTTGGGGCGGCTTTTGACAAGTTCTAGGAAGAACACTGCTGATTCATGGATTTTATCGAGAAAATCGATAATTTATTTATTTATTTGTCTTTATTGAATAAAACCTAAAATTTTCCGATGATACTCGTACGTGCTCTTTGCAGAGGTCGATGAGGAATAAAGTTCAAAATATCATATATTATCACCAAATAATTTTAAATAGATAACTTGGTCATATGATTTTGGAGATATGCAACCTTACTCTATAGTCTATACATTTAGGTATTTGAAAAAATGTAAACAATCCAAACCACGTGACATTGTTAAACAGCCAATCAAAACTGTTTAATTGTACTGTGACGTATCAGTGTTCTGCTTCTATTGGCTGACGAACTATATCACGTGGTAGTTTTGTTTACATTTTTTTAAATACCTAAAACTATATATTGTCTAGGCGACACGGTTTCTGTAGGAGAATGTATCGAAACTTTTTATGTAGTTGTATTACACCATCATAATTAAGTATAATTTTCATAATTATTTTCTATTACTTACTACTAATTAGTTCTGGAGAAAATTCAGAGTTTTGACACATTTTCCTGCTCAACTACGCGTGAATACATTTATTTCTTATCGTACCTATGTTAGATTCATTGTTTTATATAATGCTAGGTTAAGTTTTATAATTGTATATTTAAAAAACGACTAACTGTTGAGTTTCTTGCGGCGTTTCTTCTCAGCAGTGGTCTCTTGCGAAGCGCTGGTAGATTTTTGACGTGTAAAAGTGCCCTGCGGCCTACTTACTGAATAAACATCTTTTATCTTTTATAGACTATAGCTAGTTTTTTTTAAATCAACTAACCTCACCGACGTCGTCATTGTCGTCCTCGTTCTCGCCCTTCGTCGTCTCGAACTCGTACAGCTGATCGCCGGACGACAGAATTATTGTTTTTCTCTAAAACAAAATTGATGTCAAAAACATGTGAAATTCCTATTGACAAGAGGAATTTTCCGACCACTAGTCCAAAAAAATAAAGATTAATTAAAACCTTGCGGGTGGTAGGACCTTGTGCAGGGTCCGTCCGGATCGCTACCACCATCTTATCCATTAACCTACCGCCAAACAGCAGTGTTCGCATTGTTGTGTTCCGGTTTGGGGATAAGACAGCCGGTGAAATGACTAGCATAGAGGCATTCCATCTTAGTCCTCAGGGTTGGCAACGCATTTGCAGTCTTAGGACTGCATTGCAGTCTTGCGAATGCGAATGTCTATGGGTCACAGTTTCCACTTACCATCAGGTGGCCTGTGTGCTCGTTTGTCTTCTCTATGCCATAAAAAAAAAAAAACCTACATTTGGAGCATCGCGTTGTACGGTAGCGAGACTTGGACACTGACACAGAGAGATAGAGAAAGGTTGGAAGCGTTTGAGATGTGGTGTTGGCGAAGGATGGAAAGAATTAGCTGGACGGAAAAGAAAACCAATGAAGAGGTTTTGAAGATGGTGAACGAAGAAAGACATATTTTAAAAACTATAGAATGTAGAAGAGGAAAGATGATAGGACACTTGATACGGCATGATAGTTTCTTTTTGAACATTTTAGAGGGTAAAGTCGAAGGAAAAAGAGGAAGAGGAAGACCTAGGCTTACTTACTTCAACCAAATAAGACAGAAGGCCAATGTCGTGTCGTATCAGGAGGTGAAAAAGCTAGCACAGAGTAGAGAAAAGTGGCAATTACTTCACCGACAAGAGCCTAGCTCTTAAATTTAATGAATGATGAATGAGTCCAAAGCGAACGTAGCAAATATTCTTATTTTTTTCTCAGTAATTCATGATAAAAAAACAGTATGCTTTTAGACAAACTAGGCTGCGATAGGAGGGTAGAATAGTGTATAGAATGCTTCGACAACTAAATTAAGAATTAAGAAGAATTATCGGTGTTCTACCTTTTCGCCGAATTTTTTTTGGTTGAATTTCATTTGCCAACCAACATTTCGCCGAATGTTCACTTTGACAACTACTTATTGGCAAATTTTTGTATGCCAACCTCTCATTTGGCAGAATTATTATGAAGACGAATATCATATTGACTTTAAACTTTTGGAATATCTTTCACATGGCAAATGTTACACTAGGCCGAAAAACTCTTAGTTAGGTACGACGACGAGCGTAGCGAGGAGGAGTGTTAGGTAGAACTGCGACCCTACAGCACCGACTTTTTTTATAATACTACATACACAATACACCGCGAAATGTATATTATCCCAAGTGAACCATTTGGCTATATGAAAAAAGGCATTTTAATAAATGTCCATATAAAAAAAAAAACAAACGTTGATTTGGCAATCTAGAGGTTGGGAAATGAAATTAATCATTTTAACAAGTTGCCATATGGTGATTCGGCAAAATGAAATTCGCCAAAACGTTGGTTGGGAAGTGAAATTCGGCAATAAAATTTTCGGCGATACAATAGAGAACCAGAATAGGCTATTTGACAAGGTGAAAAAAAACGTAATAATTATGTATATTCATATAAATTATGAGTTTTAAAATCGATTTAAGGTATTCTTACTTAAAAAAAATGGATCTTTTATCCAAAAAACCACGATAAAACTTGATAATTTTTTATCTGTAGCCATTTTATCGAAAACGGCGCCGAATCCATGATGACGTCAAGGGTCGGTAAATATCACAGGATGTCTTTATATTCTACTAGCGACCCGCCCTCGCTTCGCTTCGGTTTATTTGAGTTTTCTATAACACACGTACATAAAACAAAAATTATTATACATAAAAACCTTCCTCTTGAATCACTCTATCTACTAAAAAAAACCGCATCAAAATCCGTTGCGTAGTTTTAAAGATCTAAGCATACATAGGGACAGACAGCGGGCGGGGGCGGGTCCAGATCAACGTTGGTTTGCGAACGGTCGCCAGGTGATCTGGGTCCGTCCCTATGCCAATCTACTTGTCCGGTAGTTGGCCTGGCTAACGGCCGAGGGTGGAGCTCACAGTTGTGCTGATACCCAAGGCAAGACTGGTTGTGCTCCTTCTCGAGGTTGCTGCCTGTCAACTACTCGGTTTCCCCGGAGTAAAACGAGTAGAACGAAAACAACCAGACGAATTCCTGATATTCCTATACTTACCCTTCCATGACTCCTATTTCCTATCCAATCAGCTGCAAGCGATGACGTGGCATGTCGCAGCGGGCCTCCTATCCAAAAATAAAGGGATGGGTAGCGATAAAATGCCACCCGCGTGTTTGTGCCGTGCGCGGGGACCCGTACGGGTGGAGAACGAGATCCTGGTAGGCTGAGTTAGAAGAGGGTCGGACAGTAGCTACCCTCGGATGACAACACGCCGCTTTGGCTCGGGATTCATCTCACACGGGAGGTTCTGGCCTAGCCAGCTAGAATCAATCGGCTGTCGCGTTTACAGTAGTCTGGCCGCGGGCTAGGGTTCTAGGGTGATGAGGCTGGTAGTCGGCGAAGTACGGCCCCGAGTCGCTGTTGTGGTGACGGAGGGCCTGACATCGTGCGGACTCACTCAGCAGCTCACCCCGGAAACCTATATCCCACTCGTATCCCTGGTGCGTCTTAGCATCCCCAAGAGGGGCTCCGTGGTGGGTGGGGAGCGAGTGGGACGAAGGAAAAGAAAGATTGGTATGGAGAACCCAAATTTAAAAACAGAGTCCGGGAGTGAGGAGGAGAGAGGGGCAGAAGTGGGAGGAATGCCGAGCACCAGTAAGATGGTGCAAGGGGGACCCCCACGGATGCCGGGAGAAGGAGTAGGTAAGAGGGTAGAAGGTGGGGCAAAAGTGGGAGGAATGCCGAGCACCAACAAGATGGTGCGAGGGGGACCCCCGCGGATGCCGGGAGAAGGAGTAGGGGAGAGGGTAGAAGGTGGGGCAGAAGTGGGAGGAATGCCGAGCACCAACAAGATGGTGCGAGGGGGACCCCCACGGATGTCGGGAGGTGTAGAGAAGAGGGCAGAAGCGGGAGGAATGCCGAGCGCCAACAAGATGGTGCAAGGGGGACCCCCGCAGATGCCGTGGAGCGAATTACTAGACCTGTCCCTGGAGGAACGTCTGTTGAACCCGCCGCATACTTCGAAGGAGGAAACCGCCTCGGCGGCAACCCTGACGGAGGGCGATGGGTTCAAGAGACAGCCCACCAAGGCAGAGAAGAAGAGAGCGAGGCTGGACCGCAGAAGGGAGAGGAAGCGCGAGAAGGCGGGGGGAGAGAACCCTAGCCATAGCCAGGCGAAGGGGAGGCCCCCTCCGCCGGAGAGGCCTCCGAAAGTGAAACGGCAAGCGACAGACCCAGACGAAGGACCCTCGACACGACCTCCAGCGAAGCGACCAAACCGCGGCGACTCGCAGGCGGGCAACCGTGCGACCGCAAGGGAAGCACGGGAGTTCGCAGTGGCGATCAGCCGCGCGGATGGTGTACCGCTGGATGAGTCGCTAGGGACCGAAGTCAGGAGAATTGTGAGCCGGCTCATCACGGAGGCCATAAAAGAGCAGGGCATTCGAGGGAGGCAGCTCCAATTCGCGATGTCGGGGCTGGTGTCGGAAGGATTTTTCCTTGTGACACCATCCACGGCAGAAGCGAGGGGGTGGCTTCTGGAGAAGGACCTGGGCGAGCCACAGGGGCACAAATTGCTGGCCCGAATGCTTAACAGCACGAGGGTCAACATCTGGATCCCGGGCCCGCCGGATGAATTGAAGGAGGATCCGCTCCTCTACCTTAGGGCCCAAAACTGGGACAGGGAAGAGGAGCTGAAACTCCAGGAATGGATGCAGATGAGCAGGGAGGATCTCGTCACGGGCACCCGGGTTTGCTACTCGGTGCCTAAGAGCGTGGAGGATGCGTGGGGTGAAGAGGCCAGCCAGTGGCTGTTCTTCCAAGCCACACGCATCCGGGCGCGGCTGACGAGGTCCCAACCTCTCAGAGTGAAAGAGGCGGCAGAGACCCCAGCAGGGAAGGAGAGCTGCAGCTGCAGTTGCAGCTGTGGTGGCTCAGAGCTGCAGCCCGGAAACCAGGCTGAGGCAGCCCAGGTCGGTGACCATCTACCACA
The DNA here is from genome assembly GCA_963966035.1 of Acleris laterana. Classification (NCBI taxonomy): domain Eukaryota; kingdom Metazoa; phylum Arthropoda; class Insecta; order Lepidoptera; family Tortricidae; genus Acleris; species Acleris laterana. The sequence continues at coordinate 9,533,992 of OZ014464.1, forward strand.
GATGGAAACCGACGGGGGCTCCTCGGACTAGGAGGACGGGTGGCGGTATACACTACACACAAACACAACCAGCAATGGCCAACAACACAAACAAATACAAAAAAATAAGAATATGTCAAGTAAACCTCCAGCACTGCAAGGACGCAATGTCCGAGCTGTGCCAATACATAGTGAGGGAAAAAATTGACATCGTCCTGATGCAAGAGCCGTATGCATGGAAAAACCAGGTAACAGGACTGGGTAGCCTAGGGGGCGACCTTCACTTCGAAAGAAATGGAGAGCTGCCTCCTAGGGCATGCATATATGTGAGTAGAGACCTAAGAAATATGGGATGCCTAATGACCATATGTTTCAGAGACCTAGTGGTAGTAGAAATCAGCCTGATGACAGGGAGCGGAGAGGGAGTCAAGGCAGCGATGGCGTCTTGCTACATCCCAAGTGAAAGCAACGCGCCAACCAGAGAACTGGAGGAAGCGGTCAGTAAATATAAAGGTAAGAGAACATCCATTCTTGTAGGTTGCGATGCAAATTCACATCATGAGGTGTGGGGAAGCAGCGACACCAACAAGAAGGGAGAAACACTACTAGAATTTATTGTAAGTAATGACCTGGATATACACAACACAGGTACAACCCCAACCTTTGTAACCAGGGCAAGAGAGGAGGTACTAGACATAACGATAACCTCAGGGGCAATAGGCAAACATGTGAAAGACTGGAGAGTAGACCAGGAAGACAGCATGTCGGACCACAGAAGACTACTGTATGGCCTGGACTACTACACGGAAAGAACAAAGATAAGAAACCCAAGGAAAACGGACTGGGAGAAATACAATAGCATACTAAGCGAGTGGACACCGAGCCACAAGAGCCCAGAAACCAGAGAGGAACTGGACAGAGCTGCTGAAGATCTGAACAGAGCCATATCGAGAGCCTACCAGACGGCGTGCCCGGAGAGAACGTGCAACGGGGATAAAGGACAGCCATGGTGGAATAAAGAGATACAGAAACTACGGAAAAGAACTCGTAAGGCGCTAAGACTAGCTCTAAAAAAGAGCAATGATCAAGGCTGGAACGAATACAGAAATATTAGGAACAAATACACTAATACAAGGGAAAGACTAAGAGCACAAGGTTGGAAAATCTTCACGGGAGAAATACAACGCTACTCGGAGGCGGCAAGATTAGTAAGGGTACTGGCGAACGAGAGAACTTGCCAATTAGGCAGCCTAATGATAGGTTCAACCGAACTTACAGACCCCAAAAAAGTACTACAGCATATGGTTAGCACACATTTCCCCGACTGCAGGGAATACCGCGTACATGAGGCTGTAGAAAACAACAGAAATGAAACAAGATATGCAGGGGAGACACTAAACCTAAAAATTAGCACTGAGGTAGGAGAATGGGCAATAAAATCCTTCGCCCCTTATAAAGCGGCAGGTCCAGATGGAGTAACACCCATACTACTACAAAAGGGATGGAAATACATTTGGAACAGCCTAAGAGATATCTACGAAAAGAGTCTGGAATTAGGTCACATCCCGACCATCTGGAATGAAGTAAAGGTAATATTCTTACCTAAACCAGGAAAGAAAAATTACAAAGACGCGAAATCGTTCAGAAGCATCAGTCTGTCATCATTCGCACTGAAGACACTGGAGAAGATCATAGATGTACAGATAAGGACAAGCATGCAATTAGGAAGATTGCCCTTACACGGGAATCAGCACGCTTACATAGAAGGGAAATCAACGGAAACAGCCCTACACAACCTAACCACAAGGATAGAGAGAGCAACAGAGGATAAAGAACTGGCACTAGGCTGCTTCTTCGATGTGGAGGGCGCCTTTGATAGAGCCACCTTTGGTGCAATAGAGAAATGCCTAAGAAGGGAGGACATAGACCCAGCGGTTAGAAAATGGATAATGGCTATGTTAACAGGTAGAGCGATCACTGCACAACTAGGAGGAGACTCGATAAGGATAAGGACGAGCAGAGGCTTCCCGCAAGGGGGCTGTCTGTCACCACTCCTGTGGTGTCTCCTACTAGACTCGCTCATTAGAGAAACCAACAGAGGGGGTATACACATGCAAGCATACTCAGATGACGGGGTGCTCTTAGTAAGGGGTAAAACCCTCAGTGTAATGAGAGAAGTCATGATAAGAGGAATAAGGCAGGTACTAAACTGGTGTCAAAACAGAGGACTAGACCTGAACCCGACCAAGACGAAAATAGTACTCTTCACCAATAAAAGGAAGCTGCCGACTCTAGCACCCATTAAAATCAAAGGTGAAGAGATAGAAACACTAAAGGAAATAAAATACCTGGGTGTAGTACTAGATAGCAAACTGCAATATAAGACACATGTAAAAGAGCAATGTCGGAAGGCAACAATAGCCCTATGGCAATGCAGAAAAGCCATTGGCAGAAGATGGGGACTAAGACCACTGATAACACAATGGATATACAAAGCAGTGGTCCTACCCAGACTGCTATATGGAGCCATAGTGTGGTGGCACAGAGCTAAAATAAAAGACATAGAGAAGGAGTTGACGAAGGTCCAGAGACTAGCATGTCTAATGACAACCGGGGCAATAAGGACAACTCCCACACAGGCCCTGGAGATAATGCTAGGACTGAACCCTGTACACCTTGAAGTGGAAAAGAGAGCCACAGAACAGTGGTATAGAATGAAAATGAGCAGAGAGTGGATCGGATCCGAGGTGGACAAGAGACACGCAAGTATACAAAGAGAGTCAATGGTGAACATGAATATGCTCATGATTAACAATGACCTAATAAAGAAAAGGAAGATCTTCGACAAGAAATACAGAATCCATATAGGAGAGAGAGATAATTGGGAGACAGAGGTACCGGAACCCAGAGCGACATGCTATACGGACGGTTCATGGAAGTCCTCAACAAAAAGAGCGGGGGCAGGTATCTACAACCTAGAAGCGAATGAGCATACAACGATACCACTAGGAGGCTTTACCAGTGTGTTCCAGGCGGAAGTGTATGCCATCATGAAATGTGCGCAGGATCTCAAAGAAAGAAGCGATATAACGGGAAGCCACGTTATAATCTACTCAGACAGCCAAGCAGCACTAAAAGCACTAGACAATCCGGTCATCAAATCCTCCCTGGTACAGGAATGCAGGAACGAACTGAACAATCTAGGCACAGAAACCAATGTAACACTAGCATGGGTACCAGGGCACAGTGGAGCAATAGGAAATGAAAAGGCAGATGAACTGGCCAGAGCAGGGGCGGATCAACAGTATCTGGGCCCGGAGCCAGCCCTTCCGATATCCGCAACGGTAACGAAAGGAGTCATCGCCAGAAGAATAGAGACAAAGACAAATGAGGCATGGATAACAGCTCAGGGATGCAGACAATCCAAACTCATGATAGGAAGGGTAAATAAGAACAGAACAAGGTATCTACTAAATCTGGGTAAGTACAATCTAAGCATACTGACAGGGATACTGACTGGACACTGTCCACTCAACAGACATCTGACGGTAATAGGAGTCAAACAGGATCCTCGATGCCCACACTGTGGCAAAGAGGAAACTAGCCAACACGTCCTAACCGAGTGTGTAATGTACTCGTCACTGAGATATCGCACATTCGGGGAGGACTCATTATCAGTAGAGACACTCAAAAGCATTAACCTACAGGACGCACTTTTGTTCTGTAGGAAAACAAGAAGATGGGATCAGTGCTGGATGGGAGCGCCGCCGGGCCAATAACCTGAGGCCTGACCAAGGGGAACAGGGCGGAATGACTGGAGAGCCACTCGACCGCCCGTCTGCCTCGGCTGCGTCCCCACTCAACATCATCATCATCATCATCATAGGGACAGACAGCGGGAAGCGACTTTGTTTTATACTATGTAGTGATGATGATATGACAGTTGACGTTTGTTTGTTTTTCTGACTTTGCTATGATTAGCCAATGTCAGTTTGTTTATGTATTGACCCCTGACGTCACTGATTCCTGTGCGACGCCATCTTGCCCGAGAAAGCGTTTTGGCGGCATATTTTAAAAGTGAATTTTTATTTCCTTTTTTTAGACGAAATACATAAAAGAATTTAAAATTACCACTTTTGTTGTACTCAATAAACACCAACAAATAATCTGAGATGGTTTTCAAAAACCTGTCAAATAGCCTATTATCACATTAGCACCGACCTCTTCCCCGGGCCCCGGCAACTTGATCAACGGATGCTTCCGCTGCAAATGCTTCCTCAAGTTGGACGTGCCGGTGTTGTACGAGAGCAGCTTCTTGCAGACGAGGCAGCGGGCAGACTTGCTCGCCGGGTCCGTGATGCGGAAGTAGGGCCAGATGGCGGAGCGGTAGTTCGAGGGGGGGGAGTCCATTCTGGAATAAAACTTAAGAGTTATCTCTCAACGGGTTTCGCGGGTGGTAGGACCTTGTTCAGGGTCCGTCCGGATCACTACCACCATCTTATCCGTTAACCTACCGCCAAACAGCAGTGTTCGCATTGTTGTGTTCCGGTTTGGGGATAAGACAGCCGGTGAAATGACTAGCATAGAGGCATTCTATCTTGGTCCTCAGGGTTGGCAACGCATTTGCAGTCTTAGGATTGCTCTGCAGTCTTGTGAATGCGAATGTCTATGGGTCACAGTTTCCACTTACCATCAGGTGGCCTGTGTGTTCGTATGCCTTCTCTATGCCATAAAAAAAAAAAACTCTCTACTCTAGTACAAATTGTAAAGAGATTACAGTTCACGAGCCGCAATATAATGTTGTTGTGGTTTCTCATTCTAAATTAAATAAAGTATAGCATAGAGGCATTCCATCTTAGGGGTTGGCAGCGCATTTGCAGTGTTAGGATTGCATTGCCTTGTGAATGCGAATGTCTATGGGTCACAGTTTCCACTTACCGGTCACTGTTTTCTCTATGCCATTAAAAAAAAAACTTAATGCAACTTAACTTAGCTCAACATGTTATCTTTCATACTACTCTATTAGTCGTCATCTCGGTAGTCACTCCCTTTCTAGCCATATCATCTTTCACACCGGCCAGCCATCGTTCCTTTGTTCTTCCGCTACTCTTATATCCATCCACATTCAAACTCAAAACTTTCCTAACAATGTTTTCCTGATCCCTCCGCATCACATGCCCTTACCATGGAAAGATAAGTCGGGCCCTGGAGGGAAACTACCTTAAATCCTTAAGTTGGCTCATTTTACTTGAAGGAGACGCTGGGCAGACGAAATTGCAGATACAGCCGGAAAGAACTGATTATGGAGGGCCCAAGACAGAAAGCTATGGAAAAATCTGGAAGAGGCCTTTACCTCATAGAGGGTTCTGGTGTGAATTCTCTTACTACTATTCTATTTAATTACTAATTGCTACCTACCTACCTAGAATCTAAGATTAGTTGTAATTTTTATGTTATCCCAGAAATAAATGGCTTTTTTATTTATTTATTTGAAGGAGACATTCCTTTATTTAAATAAAAAAAACTGCTTTCAAAGTTTTTCTTTAGTTTTCTTGTCTCCTGGGTATTGAACCAGCTAAAATGTAAAAAATAAAAACTCGCTATGATTAATGTTAAATTTTATATTGTTTTTATTTATAACCTCGTGAGGCCCAAGCTATTTTTAGGACGTTTGTGATAATGACCCAGTGTCCTAATTAAAGGCACATATACTTGAAGCCCAGAACTTTGAGTTGCTATAACATATTTAAATGACATATTCCAGGCAAAAGTCATATTAGTTATTGTAAGGACAAGTACTATGAGCAAAGTACATGCATAATTTTTAAAAAAAAGCGTGTCCTTTTTTTAGGTTGTTGGGTCTTAATTTCATGAAAGATTTATATCAGTTTTAATGGTTATTCAATGGTTTTATACCACTATTTTGTTATCCGTTCGAATAAACAGGTTAATAAAATAAATAAAATTAGAAACAATTTCTTTTTTTATAAGTTTTTATTACAAAAAATTTTTATAAATTTGTAACTCATATTTATGAGTCTTACAAATATCAACAAAAATACTTTTTTTCTAAAACATAATAACAGCCATAAGAATCTGTCTTATACAAACTATCCTTATAATATTCAATAATATTTATGTACTTATTGTTAATTAGTCTTTGATTACCATGAGATCAGGTTTCATAATCAGTTATTATTCACTCATTTTACTTTAAAAATCAAAATAGAAAAATTAATACAACTTCCTTAGGTATTCCCAATAAAGCTGTTGAACATTTAAAACCAAAAAAAATACAACTGGCTTATCCTCAATGAAGTTGCTAACCTTTAAAAACCTTTAAAAAAATACAGGGTAAATAAAAAAAAATTAATTGTAGAATGAAATAAGTAAAAACAATTTCTATCCTTAGTAAGGCACAAAGCTACCTGACATCTTATACATATGATTGTAATTTTATTATTGCACTCTGGCCTCCTGCATCTGTTGATGACCTCCCTCGACCTCGACTTCGTCCTCGACCGCGACCACGACCACGTGAGCTGCTTCGAGTCCTTGAAGTTCCACGACTGCGACGAGAAATTTGCGATTCTGTGGATCTTGTTTGTGATGTCGTAACAGTCGGAAACTCTAGAGCGACAAGTTCATTTTCATCTGCAGATGACGATGATGAGGATTCTTCACGAGCATGCTCACTACTAAGAGGTAGAAAATCCGCATAGAATATGTCATCATCAAAGTCACTGCAGTCTAAGTCGGATTCGTTCAGGTTTAAATATTTTTCCAAATCTTGATCCCTCAATGCTGTAAAAAAGAACATATAAAGTAAACGCCCAATGTCCCAAAATTATGACAAAATATATGCGACCAACTATTACAATAACATCCCAGCAACCTATTTTTAGGACATAAAACTTTGGATGCATCTCCTACTTCAATTTAATTATGATAAACAGAAAGATTTAGACACCGATATAGCATAACACTTAAGTAATTATTTGGAATAAAATTTGCGTTAATATGATTCAAGATTTTACAGAAAAAAACCGATTTACTTACGCCGATTCCGCGAGGTCGCCATTTTTTCCGACATCCACGTGCCAAGTGACAGATTTTTGTTTTCTAAACGTCAAAATTGACAGCTGAGCATTTGGCCGCGTTCAGCCCCGACATTTTTAAAAAGGTAAAATTCCGCTTCACGCATTTTTTTAAGAACGGTATATGTTCGAAGTGCATGTCCTTATTTTAGGACTCCGGGCCGCTAATTGGTAAATTTAAACATTAACTTGGGCCGCAAGAACTACAAATCTCAGTCCTAAAAATAGGACGTTGGGCCTCACGAGGTTAAGACTAAGTTTTTAGAGACATTTAATCTCGAATAATAATCCTATTGACGAGAAGAATAAAATAGCGAATTTTCATTTTTTACATTTTCAGCTGGTTTGATTCCCTGTTTAGACAAGAAAATTCAAGAAAATCTTTGAATGCAGTTTTGCTTCTTTTAAAGTTAAAGGAATGTTTCATTTAAGTAAAATGAGCCAACTTAAGGATTTAAGGTAGTTTCCCTCTAGGGCCCGACTTATCTTTCCACCCTGTATACTCATTCCTGATTGAGAGTTATCTCTATGTAAAAAAAAGTACAATATAACAAGTCATGAAAATAAAGGTGTTTATATAAATAAATACTCACTTTTTCATCTCCTCATCATCAGACAGCAGGACTTCCACGTCTTCCCCGATATTGTGTTTCCTCCGTAAATGCTTCATTAGAACTCTTACGGAGTTCTTATAGGACAACGGGACTTGGCAGATGGAGCATGTCGCTACCTTCTTCTCCGTGTTTGTGATCTCAAAGTGCTCCCAGGCCATTTTCGCTTGCAGCTTGTCATCGTCTTCACCAGAGAGATTACTAAAAGAAAAATTGTACAGGGTGTTTGGCACTCAGGCGTTTGACCACATTTACTCTTATGCTAAGTTTCACGGTTTCCGAGATATTGATCATTTTAATAGAAATTTTTGTCATTTTTCCTTATGTCCGTGATACGAAAAACCCTTAATTCAAGTAGGTATTAATTTAAAGAAAATACTGTGTTTTCTTGCATGATTTGAATCACTATGAAATAAGGATGTTTTAAAGCTAAAGTCGCTTCCCTCTGTCTGTCTGTCTCTATGTATGCTTAGATCTTTAAAACTATGCATGGGTTTATATGCGGTTTTTTAAATACATAAACTGATTCAAGAGGAAGGTTTATATGTATAACAGATTCTGGTTTATGTACGGGTGTTACAGAAAACCCACATAAATTGAAGCGAAGCTAGGGCGGGTCGCTAGTGTCTATTATAAATGATGCTTTATAAATTCTTCCCTAAAGGCTTCGGAACTATGGTACTTAAGTCCACAGAAAATAGCAAAGGTTTGATGCACTGTGTATTTAACTTACCTATTATTTCATGAAGTATAAAGCACTAAACATGTTATTGAGGGCTAGTAGAGAATGAAATTGGGCTTGCCATTTATATGTAGTCCTTAAGGGAATGGACTAAATATAATTATATTTAAAAAGGGTGACAAAGTATGATTTTTCTTCCTAAGTCTTTCCTCATATCACACTTAAAACATTATAAGGTTATTAAGCGTCAAAACTTACAATTTATTGGAATCATCCGCTTCAGAGTCGGTTTCTTTTTCATCCTCAGACATCCTAGGTGCTATGCCTCCGTGCTTTCTCTTCATATGTTTCATCAAATTAGAAATAGAAGACCGAAATGACATATGAGCGTCACAAGTATTACATGAAGCAATATGTTTTTCCTCGTCCACAAGTGTAAAATAAGACCAAGCGACACTGGTCTTACGGAGCCTTCTGTCTGGATCGCCATCGCTACAGAAATATACGAGTAACTTTTATAAAATTCACGAGTCAAAGATTTAACACTTCTGAAATATCACAACAAGTCACTGTGTATAGTATTTTTAACAGGTATTTAACTATGTATTTTTTCGAGTAAATACTCACCGGGACGCCATGTTGGTACGCGAATATAAAATATCAATACCGTACTGTCGTTCCACACATCAATACTTGTTCTACGGTCCGAGTTGCGTATTCATTCGGTGTACAAAATAGTGTTATCTTACTCCTGCTTACGAGTTCAATTGGATGCAAGAGTGAGATACAGAGATATCAATGTTCACGTGGACACAATTTGGAACGGTTACTTACTGAGGCGAGCACTTTTGTTGCGTATTAAAAATAATTCATGCAACGGCAGTTCACTTTTTTGCCACAATTTTATTAATTAGTGATTCGTTTATGAAAACGAATTTAAACAATGTTAAATTAATACAAAGCGTGTTGCAAAAAATAAAAATTAGCACTTAATGTAACAGTTTCGGCATCTACTAAATATTGTTTGAGTTTTAGAATATATTAGTGATGTGTAACGAAATATTTCTAAACACGGTTTTAAAGAAATAGCAGGAAATTTATTTTGATTATTTATTCTTAGGGCTGATTTTTCAATCTCTAGACCACATTATCTGTCAGGTAAATTGTAGCTCTGTCCTTTTCTTTGTCATAAGAAAGATGAGGACAGAGCTACAATTTACCTGACAGATAGTGTTATCTGGAGATTGAAAAATCATCCCTAAATCAAATAAAACGTTATTAGACCTTTTTTTTTGGATTTAGATTATTCACTAAATATTTATTTACCCATAAGTAACAAATGCAAGATATCGATTGAACCGAAGGAAATACAGAAGTTAGGTCGGACGGTCTGTAATTATACGTTTTCCTTTGTCTTTCACTGTCGCTCGGTTTAATAAGTATCGGAGGTCAATCGATAAAGCATTCTAAATCGGTCAAGTACGAGCCGCCGAGTGAGCTCGGAATCGATGGACATATGAATAAACCGTAATTTATGTTAATAGTTTGATTTAAATTTCTAATTTATTTGTAATAGCTAGATTTCGTGTTATTTCAAAGTATAAGCTATCTCCCTTTCATCCAAATCCGTCAAACCGTTGCAGCATGAAGAACAAAAAAACTAACAAACTAACAAACTTTCACATTTATGTTATAATATTAGTAGGATTCATAATCTTTATTATTATTTAATTTTATAAACGTGAAAGTGTGCGTTTATTTTATTATTATTTATTTATTGTAATCGGAAACACACAAGATAGTTGGTTTGTTTGTTTGCTTAAACACGCTAATCTCAGGAACTACTGGTCCGATTTGAAAAGTTTTTTCAGTGTTAGATAGGCCATTTATCGAGGAAGGCTATAGGTTATATATTATACTCACATAAACCGAAGCGAAGCGAGGGCGGGTCGCTAGTTATAATTATAGCAACAAATTTTACTAAACGCATATGTGAAAACAGTTTCCACCTAAAGTTAGTCTGGTCCATCGTCGGCCAGCAACACCAGCATACTCTACGTCATCGGACCATCCATGGCATTCATTATGTTTTACCATTATAATATACCTATACATACCTTCAGGCCTTCATTCCCAGAGTAGGGTAGGCCGAGCTACAGAATTATTAACAACTCTAAAAACTTGTTGTTAATAACTATATTTTGCACAAACAGGTCGAAATGGTTACAAGTGTGTATTAGTGACAGGTTGCAAGCCCATCGCCTAACAGTACTACAAGCCTTTATTCCCTTAGTCGCCTCTTACGACATCCACGGGAAGACATGGAGTGGCACTATTCTAAGCCGGCAACCACACGGGAAAAGCCAACCATATACCATTATGATCCAATAAATATTAATAATAATACCCTTAGATAAGTTTCTCATATTATTTATTTGTACGTAATTGCATTCTTGAAATGGGCTCTACGAATATTGATCCAAATATATTTTTAGGGTTCCGTACAAAAAATGAAAAACGGAACCCTTATACTCGTAGTCTGTCACAGTCAATTTGCTCCGAATCTAGACACGCGGCAGCGTGTCCAGCCAAGTTCAAGAAAAAGGAACTGGCGAGCGCAGCCGTGTGTTATTTACACGAACCGTTTGGAGCCACTTTTGACCCCTCAATAACTCCAAATCTACTTAACATAAAAACATGAAATTTGGTATATGTATTAAAACCCTTTAGATCAACTAGAACCCTAAATTTCATAAATAAAAGTGAAACGGTTATTGAGATATAAACGTCTAAAAATCGGAATTTTTACCACTGACTGACTGACTGACTGACTGACTGACTAATCATCAAAAACCTAACCCACTTCCAGGTGACCTAGAAGGTTGAAATTTGGCATACAGATGGGTAATTATGCGTATACAAATAAAAAAATCTGAAAACAGTGATTTTATAAGTTTTATTATTATTATTATTTTATTTTATTATTTATGCTAGTTACCTCAGAACTCCGTCATTTATTAACCGATTTGGAAAATTCTTTTTTTGTTTGAATGGGCACACTGTCTGATTGGTCCCAATGTCACCAGGTCAGAATCTGATGATGGGGTCCTGGAGAAATTGAGGGAACTCTTCAAATAATTTGGGTATAGCTATATCGATTTGGGTATTTTGTATATATATACGAGTATATAGCATACATATAACTCGTGCATATATGCTTTTGAAAAGCACTATTTGGTGAAGTAAAACTGATGATGATTAATGAAGATCACAGATTCACCGGAACTACTCAGTAATTAATGTTTGTTTATTGAAACGCATGCCAACTTATTTGACAAAAATAAATGATATCCCATCAAAAACATACATGTGAAAATGCAAGCCAAGTTCAATGTTAAGAATATGCAATGCGTGTTTATCGACTTCACTGACAAAAAAAATGAGATCTAGATGGGTGCCAAGTTCCTTAGATAATCCTGATATTTATTTATTAAGAACATACCTACAACATTCTAAAATAAATTAAAAACACAATTTCTTATTTTTTCTGCTACAACAATATTTGCTATTAAGTATAACTTCTTATATTTCAACACCCAAATTATTTACACAAAGCAAATAACTTAGGATAAACTGAAGCTTAAAATCTGACTTGGCTAGTTTTCATATTTATTATACGCAAGTTACTGTATTTTTATATTGTATGGTCATATTTTACTCTTCGAAATAATTGACTTGCTGGTAAAAAACTAGCCAAGTCAGATTTTGAGCTTCAGTTTATCCTAAGTTATTTGCTTTGTGTAAATAATTTGGGTGTTGAAATATAAGAAGTTATACTTAATAGCAAATATTGTTGTAGCAGAAAAAATAAGAAATTGTGTTTTTAATTTATTTTAGAATGTTGTAGGTATGTTCTTAATAAATAAATATCAGGATTATCTACGGAACTTGGCACCCATCTAGATCTCATTTTTTTTGTCAGTGAAGTCGATAAACACGCATTGCATATTCTTAACATTGAACTTGGCTTGCATTTTCACATGTATGTTTTTGATGGGATCTTCTTGACCAAATCTGGTGAAATTTGGTAGGATGGTGTATTCATATGACCCAAATACAGATATGTAAAGTTTTTTTGAAACAAGTGTCTTTGTCGGGGGACAAGTAAGGACATAAAAAAAAGTTTCGCAAACCGTGCTGTGTCATAAATGAAAAGAAAAGGTTCATTATGATATTGTAAAATAAATAGTTTAGATTTTATTCATGAAAGAAGCCTAAACCCGAAACTTAGTCATTCATAATTTGTAAAATTGCAAAGTTGTTTGTCTAGGGGACACCGTTGATGTGGGAAAGCATATCAAACTTTTATTTGGTTGTCCTGTGTTTTCTCTCCTCTCTTCCCCCCCCCCCCCCCCTTGTCTCTCTCGTAATATTTTTGACATGTTTTCCTGCTGAACTACGCATGCTATTTGATATTATATTTAATTAAATTTTTATTGCTTTATATAATGCTAGATTAAGTAATACCATTGTAACATGTTTAAAAAATGACTGACTGCTGAGTTTCTTGCGGCGTTTCTTCTCGGCAGTGGTCTCCTCTTGGGAAGCGCTGGTAGATTCATGACGTGTAAAAGTGCCCGTGCGGCCTACTTACTGAATAAATATCTTTTATCTTTAAAAGACGAAAATTGACCATTCCCTCCCTGATCTCCGAAACTACTGAGAAGTTTGAAAAAAATACAAAATATAGTTAATTGCTTGTATATTACAGGAAAACGTATAAGAATTTAACTCGCTCACCTCGCTCGTCTTAACTCGGGTGAACAACAACTTTTAAAAAACCGTTAAAAGTTGTTCTTCACCCGAGGTAAGACTACTTTGATAACAATGTAATAAAAACCACTATTGCGTGGTTGGAGTCGCTAGTAAGGAATAACACTTCAACCATGCCTATCACAGTCAATCGTTGCACCATAATATAATAAATGCTACGAGTACAGTTCCACATTTAGGGTGTATTTGACCTTGAGTCTTTAAATGCAACGATCGATTCTACTTCTCAAATGCTGCATCTTTTGTATTACAACTTCATTTGTTTTAGTAATTTCTAATTTTTTATAGTTGCATACAAAATAAACAGTATTTTGAATACACGACGTCCGTTGTCAAAACAAATGACAGGTATCCAAGGTAGGCATGGTCTCGTTTCGGACTTTGTTGGGAAGATTACCGAGCATGATGCCCTCCATGGCCCTTAAGTGCGATCTTGAGGTAGTTTACCATCTGCACTGTGAGTGGCCAAGTTTCGCTCGTTTCGCACCTACATAGGATTTTATTACGTTATATTTAAATCCATATCGTCAGCCAACTAATGTTGAACGAAAATAGCAACAATACATTGTGACTAATACGGCTATTTATAAACTTGGCTGAGGAGAAAGTAGTTTCCAAATCGTTTTTGGTATTGTTCGGGTTTGGTGACTCCGTAAAGCCGAATTTGCTTGATCCAACTTGACATCTTGCGAAGTGTCATTATAAGTGCCTGTTTAGATGGACAGCATTTAAACTGCAACCTAACCTAGCTGCAAAATGGCAGTTCGAGGGCAGTTCTGATGCAGTTGACCCGCCCGCTTGCAGTTGGCGTGCAGTCCTGTCGACCACACACTGGCTGCAAGCTAGCTGCACGGTTGTAAAGTCCTGTTTCATTTGGAGCAACTGCAATAGACAGTAATAGTATTGGAGTTCTGATACAGTTCACGTAGCTGCATCAAAATTGCAAACCAACCGTAGAGTTATCTTGCAGTCGGTATGCCGTCGACAAATCTAGACCGATTGACCTATTTAGAGTCATCGGATTAACTTATACTTAGATATGCGTTTTTGATGCTATCTAAACTCCTAATTGGTCAATATTTTGTAGATCCATCAAGTTAGGATTATTAATTAATTAAGTTAGCCTGTAAGGATAGTTGTGTGTATGTAAATAAATAAATAAATAAATGTAATAAGTATAGACTTGCTGGACTCGTCTTACAAGTACAATCAACAACAAAGTGAGGCATTCAACATGAATAACAATATCTACATAAATAACAAATGAAAGTGATAACTGACATTTTAATGCTTCAAAATTACACCTTCGTATCGCATCTGCGGTATTCCGTGAAACTAGTTTACAAATGATATCAAAGCAATCATGGCCTATGGGTAGAAAGTGTGCGCCTACACAGTGCCCTTACCATGAGTTAAAATTAACGTAATCACTAGCTCTGTCCCTCGCAGTATTCTTATAGAGAGCGAAGGACAGAGCATTCGATTCGCTAGCGGAATTGTACCTCATGGTAAGGGTACACTTATTTGATTCAAAACCTTACTTCGTTCGTAGGTAAGTACGACAAAACTCAAACATTGCGTCAATGACATTGGCTTTCTTCTCCCTGACAGCGTAATGTTAAAGAATAATGCAACTGCTACATTCCAATCCTTAAGGAACTCCTAAATGCATATTATCCTATATCTCAGCAAACTGAATAGTCACAACTGTCACAAGAGAAGAATACATAAACATACATCCTCATGTCCCCATTTAAAACGTTTCGTAAGATAATGAAATGAATTTTATTTAAGAGGATTGCGAATTAAAAAATTCCACATAAAATGAGAAAGAAAAAACTATGTCTGTATGTTTTCCATTCCAAGAAAATGTTACTTAGAATAAAAAAAAACAGGAACGTCCAGACCTAGTTCTTTAGAAGAACTATAACATATTCGAAAATCGAGGAAATAGAACTTGATTTAGGAGGTAAGAAACGTTATCGCCCGGATAGCTAAATTAGTATGGTTTTTTTGACACCTAGGTACGCGATTTTAACTGCACTTCACAACCACCGCTGTAAGCAGCCGTTCTTAAGGTAGAACTTGAATATTATCGCCATATCACGCATAGCGACCTTATTGTCATTATTAATTGTGCCAAAATACAGACCGGTAGATAATGCAAGCCAAGAATTCTTTCAAAAAGACAAGCAAAATATACTTGTTTATATCGTTAAATTCTTAACTGACATTAAAATGGCGGATGATAATTATTCTAACCTAGTTTTGGTCCGTCGTAACTTTGACGTGGTCCGCGACCTCATTTGGCCAATCTATTCGTATTAAGATCAATCGTGTTATGTTACACAAATAACGCTCTCTTTATATAGTCCAGCTAATAATATACCGATATAGTCAACTTATTGGAAACTAGTTTGTCCGCGTATAATTTGTTTATTCACTTGGTAACTACACAATTTCGTTGGGTTAGGGATCCGGGATGACATGAGGATTCTGACAATACTCTACATTTTGAAATCAGTTAAAGCATTTGGAAGTTATGGTGTAATAAACAAACCGACTAACATGAATCCTGAATTCCTGATACTGTTTTCGTAAAATATGATTTAGCCGGCTAATAGGAAGCAACTGACGGCTAAACTATTTACCCAATTATACTATCCTTACCTTATAAGGTAAAAAGAAACACACACGTGGGCACACACGTGTAAAAAGAAAATGTAAAATCTCTCTTATATTTATGGTAAGCCTATTAAACTATAGCATATAGAACTAAAAAGTTGAACATTTTATATATTTTCTACAAAACAACGTTTAACTCAACCAACAGTTGCATTATTTGGAACTAGTCTTATATTTATCCAGCAGCTTAAACACACTTGTACCTTATACGAGTAGTTTCTTAAGTTGTGACGCAACGCATGCGTCAACGACGTTGAATAATTTAACGCTCGTTATAGAAACCGAATAACTGGTAGCAACCGATACTCAACTTTGACACGTATCGCCCATCACTACAAGATTTTATTTCAAACGTTCAAAATTCGAATTCAACTTTCAACTGTCATTTACGATCGTTCAAATTTGGTTTTAAATGGCATCATATTAGGTCGAAAATAAATAACAGGTAAGAGACCGTTGCGCGGTTTTGTTTTTAAATATTAGAGCTGTGACGTCCAGCGAATTTGCCAGACACTGTTGCGTTACAAGTATTTATGAGTATATTTGGAACATGACGTGGACGTGACGTGACGTGTTGGAAAATACTAAACAGTTTTACATCAATAGTTTATGATTAACCTTAACTACCTATTTATTTGTCCGGATGTCGTTAACTTTGTTTTGTAAAACAAGTGTACAGTAATGCAATAGGTAGATAAATTTGTCTGTCAGATACCTACTGTATCCGGGAATTGATGATTCTGATCTAATAAAGATAGAAACAACTTAAGTAGGTTGCTACAATAAACTTACATTTGCAGGCACAGATGAAAGCATTTTGTTTCTGCATTGCTTACCTGAAAAAAAAATGATTTAGGTTATTCAGCACTTGAAAAGTACCGTCGAAATGTTTGTACCTACTTAAGTACCATCAACCGATTTGATTGCTAGGCCACTATGGGCTTTGTCAGCGTGAGGTTTTGAACCAAATCATTTGAAGTCTCTTACGTTTGGTTGGCAACCGTCACTTTGACCATAGTGGCCTAGAAATCAAATTGGTTGACTGTATATCACTGTATAATAATAATTTATTTCAACTTTGGACATTAGAAAAACGCAAAATGGCGGATTTAATGCCTTACGCTTGATCTAGTTTTTCTAGTAATCATGTGAAATGAAGACAAAACGCTTCAAAAGTATATTCAATAATACAGTATGGGCAGTAGTTGCACGAAAATATCAAAATGCAGTCAGGTGCAGCTTTCTATTATTACACTTGTGCATGAGTGAAACTCGTACATACGTATGTGTACAAGTCTTGTACAAGCAATTTGCATATACAAGGGGGACCACCCCAACGCTAGGTCAATGACTACTGACTGACGTCACGGGCGCTCCAATAGGACGCAAATGGAGACTTACATTGTCATTATCCAGGTGATTTTGTAACTTTACTTCTATTCTGAAGAATAACGCTTTTGAGTTTTGCAATTTTGTAAGTTGGTAGATATGGTTGGTTTTTAACTCGGCCTCCATTATTGTCAAGTAAACAAGAGTTACTGTAACGTTGATACTACGATAACAAGTCAAATGATTTGCGAGTAAAAATATTAAATCTGTGGAAGATTGTCTACGTAGGTAATATTGAGTGAAAATGAAAATTTGGTGTAAATCATTAAATGGCGGAGTTCATAACCCCTAAAATATCAAAAATATTTGTTTAACGGGTTTTACGTCTGTTTATACACATACATCGACGATATATTGTGTATTTAATAAAATACCAATTGAGTAAACAACAGCCTGCGTAGTTACTTGAGGAAAAATATGTTTTTGGTTTAATTAGAACACTTTATATCAATTAAAAATTAATTCCAATTGCGTATGTAGGTAGCATTTACGTTGTTAGTTCAATGTTATAAATTATATATAATTTAAGGTAAATAAATAGCCATTGTTAAGTCATTTTATATTAATAAGGCATGATAGCTTAGCGGAAAGAATTTTAATGTAATTATATTTAAAGGAAACTACTAACATTTTATGCTTTGGATATGCATTTTAATTAATAAAATATTTTAGCTTCTAGTTTTCTGGTAGCTACGCCATATCAATTGTGTTCTACTGTACTAGGCAATTACGTATTTAGTAAATATTGTGAGTAAGAATTCTCTAAGACTCTTTTCCCGTCGTCAAAACTATATAACCAGACCGCGAGGCCTATCGCGTATCCGTTTAACCTTCTACGCACGTACAAATACGCAAACAACGCCCAGCAGCGGTCACTTCAATCTCAACCTAATTCCATCACAATAGAATATAGAGTTCTATAAAAAAACTTCAAGGTATACGTCTAAAATTCTACATGACCCGACAAAGTTGTGTAATCAGCGGGAAAAATGTGAACTAATGCGATTTCTTAGTATTTTTTAGTTATTATTTGACGGTGGCGCCGTGGTGGCTGGTATGGGAAGTTGGCGCGCGTTATCGTAGTAACCTTGGATTTAATTCAATAGTGTATGCTAAAAATTAAAGACGCGAAGGATTGTTGGACTGAACAAATCAAAAGCTAACTCAATAACTATCGAACGACTGACACTGACCTACACGAATATGACTTTTTAATTCTGAATTTATTTATATTTATTTACAAATGAAATACGAAAATATGCAAGTATTTCACAAACTGTGTAACAAGTATTTCTAAAATACTTGATGCAATTTCAGAACCACGAAATCAAGCACTATTATATTATGTCACTCAAATGTCATTAATGTAATGTCATTTCATTACAAAATGCGTTCAAAATAAGCGACTCAAATGTAAAAAGGTGGTAAAGACCGTTGCCATATTTATACTGTACACGTAAAACATTACGTCTAAATTAAAACAGTATCATCTAACTTAGCAGCATTCGTAAAATAGCAATGAACAAGTTGCAGAATATTCCCAGAAAAAATTAAAATCTTATCAAAGACTTACTGAGTACATTCTCAGAATCATATGAGAGCATTGAGTGTTTTCTTTCCATATAATAAATAAGAATAATTCTTAGAAGTTCCAGAGAACTTGTTTTTAGAAACTAACTGTTATAGTAGTTTCACGTCGGTACAGTACGATGCTTCGATGCTTGTTAAGCTTATGCTTTTCCCTTAAAATAAACCAAACGACACCATAAAATGCTTAAGACTTTAAACAAGTATTTAAACAGTTAATGTTCCTCAACGTTTTTTGAAATTAATGTTATTGCCAAAATATATTCTAGAAAGAGCAGTCTCATTTTAAGGCACGCCGCGTGCCAGAGAACGCGGTAAACAAGTAATAAACTAAAATAGAACGCGAGGAATAGACAAAGTGGGAGATTAGAGAGATTAGGTATTTTGTTGGTGGCGTTAACACACAACAAATGGCCCACCCGTCTTTTGTTTGTATAACTTTTTGAATAAGGTAAGTAACGTCAGTAACACTGGATCAATTTAAATACGGATTGTGTTATTTTAACCTCCAACATAAAGTGAGGTGAAATAGGTTTAACGTGTGGTTTTTATAGCGTAAAAGCGTATCTCGACCACAGTACATACTACGATTAGTAAGTAGTATTTAGTTAGGTATATTTAGGGATCATATAAATGTAGGTCTTGCAGCTTGGAGTAAAACCTTTTTATTTGTACTATTAGGTATCTGTTCTGTGGCAGCATACGGATGGGCTACATTTTTGTTTTTGATTGTAGAAGTTGTAGAACGTAAATGTAGGAGTACTTAACTTAGATCATTCTAAGACTTTTTTTTTATGGCTTAGAGAAGACAAACGAGCACACAGGCCACCTGATGGTAAGTGGAAACTGTGACCCATAGACATTCGCAATCACAAGACTGCAATGCAATTCTAAGACTGCAAATGCGTTGCCAATCCTGAGGCTAAGATGGAATTCCTCTATGCTAGTCATTTCACCGGCTGTCTTATCCCCAAACCGGAACACAACAATGCGAACACTGCTGTTTGGCGGTAGGTTAATGGATAGGATGGTGGTGGCGATCCGGACGGACCCTGCACAAGGTCCTACCACCCGCAAAACCAGACTGATTTGGTATTTTAGCTATCAATATTGATAATATTTCAAGATTAAAAATGCATCGCAAATTCTGATTCAGATTCAGATTTTATTACTCAATAACACAGTATAAATTACATTACATGTCAAATTATATGCAGTTACATTGAGATCGTCAGAAATAGAATTAAATTATAATAGTAAAAATAGTAAAAGTCAACACAAAAACAAAGTACATTACAAAATAGAATAAAACACTAATAAGACACAGAGATAGGACTAAGATTTTGCTCCACTTCCAGGTGATCAACAATAGAATAATACTGTTGCTTTATTGTTATCTAAGCGTTCAAACAAAATATGAGGGCATGCGTCCTTATCTAGTTAGCTTAACTGCTCGTTCGATCGAGAAGCCCTTTTGAAGAGAATCATTCGGACGGAAGGTTCCTCTACCTGCGAGTGCTGCATAATTTAGTACCTGGCGAGGCTTTCTATTAAATCGATAGTAACGTCACCAAAATAAACCAGCCACTACGCTCCAAGAACTCCACATAATTATACGTACTGTTTTTTTAGAGTTCCGTAGCAAAATGGTCAAAAAGGAACCCTTGTGGTAAGACGGTCTGTCAATGTCAGACGTGTACAAAAAAATTACCGATCAAAGTTTATGGATCAAAAAATGTGAAAAAGTCCTGACCTAAACATACTATTTATATCCTACGCGAAAAATAAAAATTAAGGCTAGTAAAACTGAACCTGCATAGAAAACACACACATGCATTTTCTCGAACCTATTCTACTTCCTTATCGCACAACCGGAACTTTCTTAGTACCTTTATTATGTTTTGATCCAGGGTTAAGTCGCGAGCATTTGTAATTACTAAAAAATCAAAATACTTACTTATGTAGATGTTTTTATGGCATAGAGAAGACAAACGAGCACACAGACCACCTGATGGTAAGTAAGTAGAAACTGTGACCCATAGACATTCGCAATCCTAAGACTGCAAATGCGTTGCCAACCCTGAGGAGTAAGATGGAATGCCTCTTGCTAGTCATTTCACCGGCTGTCTTATCCCCAAACCGGAACACAACAATGCCAACACTGCTGCTGGGCGGTAGGTTAATGGATAAGATGGTGGTAGCCGGACGAACTGCACAAGGTCCTACCACCTGCAAAGTATATAGGTACGGTCGGCCAAGAACGTGGTCTACCAGTTTTGACAAAGGTTTCTGTGAGATCTAATTAAGTATCGCTAAGGTTGACACTTGTCACTGTCATAATATTATTGCAAGGGAAAATCGAACTGGTTATATAATGATGCGCAAATGAACTCGGTGGTAGACCACATTTGTGGCCGACTGTACCTACTTTAACATGTTAAGAATCTGCGAACCACATACATACATAAACTCACGCCTTTATTCCCAGAGTGGGGTAGGCAGAGCTACAGAATTTCCAACAACTATAAAAACTTTTTGATAATTCTGTAACCACATTTTGCACACTTAGGCGAAGACGTTTACCAGTGTATTAGTGACAGGTTGCAAGCCCATCGCCTAAGGGTCTCCCCAGACCTATCGACGCGGAATCGGCTTGTGCCGATAAGAATAAGTTATTGTCCACGCAATAAGATCGAAATCGACGTCGTTCCGTTTGCAATGCCGAGCCGAGCCGAGCCGAGCCGAGCGATACCTTTTTCACTCTTACTGCATGGACATAAAACTTTTTCTTACCGGCTCAAGCCGATTCCGCGTCGATAGGTCTGGGGAGACCCTAACAGTACTACACACCTTCCACCATACCATAGTACACACAACATCACACCTAACTAACCATTAAAGACAGAGCAGAGAGAAAAAGATAGAGATGTATATATGTGTATTATGTCAACAACATACGATTCTAGTGCGACTCTCTCTCTTTCATGCAATATATCAGATTTCTGAAGTGTATAGCTAGATGTGTTGCTGTGTGTACCATACTATTACTACTACATATTATTACTAGTACCATATTATTATTAGTAGGTTTTATCGAACTCTGCACCGTTGCATCAGTTGATGGCTCGGATTTCGACATTTAATAACGAAAACCGAGAATAGAACCCGGAACGACGCGGCGCCAACTGAGCCGCCATGCGGCGTCATAACCGAGCTCACAACCAATTTAAAAGGATATATGAATACACGAAGAAAATATTCAGACCTTGTTTTACGAGACGTACAGTCAACCAATTTGATTTCTAGGCCACTTTGGACTAGGTTAAAGTGACGTTGTCAACCAAAACGTAAGAGACTCCCTATGATTTGGTTTACAACGTCACGTTGACAAAGTCCATAGTGGCCTAGGAATCAAATTGGTTGACTGTACATCCACTACGTTCATCACTCACTACATCACTACATCACTACATTATTATAAAACAAAGTCGCTTCCCGCTGTCTGTCCCTATGTATGCTTAGATCTTTAAAACTACGCACCGGATTTTGATGCGGTTTTTTTTAATAGATAGAGTGATTCAAGAGGAAGGTTTTTATGTATAATAAATTCAGCTTTATGTACGGGTGTTACAGAAAACTCACATTAACCGAAGCGAAGCGAGGGCGGGTCGCTAGTTTAATATAATTTAATCCACATCGGCCTTTAAAAAGAAAAGATAGGACTCTTTTTTTCAAGAATTACTTTTCTATTCCAAGCTTCCGAAGAATACGTTGCGCATTGCAAAGTTATAAAATTTAAGAAAAGTCTAGTAAAAACTTTCTTCTCAACATAAGTCAAAATAAGTTTTTAAGTATAAGTCTCACATGTTTTTTTCATAGTGACATGCATAAACCGCGTAACAGTTAAAGTTAGTATGGAATCTAAATTACAATTTAATAAAATAAAAATAAAAACCGGGCAAGAGCATGTCGGACCATGCTCAGTGTAGGGTTCCGAAGCCGTAACGACAAACTCAAAAAACTATCTCAAAAATCAACATGTACGAGTATGAACCAATTTTCTATTTAGTTATTTGGCGCTGTCTTAGATGATTTTTAGTAGGTAAAAACCCGTTAGTCGCCTGTATCTCAGGAACTAATTAAGTCTACTTATTGTTAGTAATGATTATTTTTCTTATAAATTCGTATATAATATCTCAAACAAGAGCCAAGCTTTTAAGCGTGAGATCAGTATACCTATGTAGGTAGTTAGGTATCTAAACTGCTTCAAATCGACTTTAAATTACAATAAAAGTTTTATCTTTTATAAAGTAATTAATAGAAATTGAAAAAAAAACAAGGGCCAGTAAATAGAATTTTAAGTTTTCCAAACGATACTCGACTCAAATCAATAATCTAATCGATTATTTGTAAACTTTCAGATCGCAAATCGCAAACTTGTGGGTAGCATTCCGGGGCACGTCCGAACAGCATCTAGGCGCTCGCGCTTATGAGCGCGGCTGTCGCTCGGTTACTTGGACAGACTCCCCCCCCGCGCGTCCTGCACGCCCCGTTAGCAAATTTTTCTATCAAAGTTATCATAGGCGATTTTGATAGGTATAAACACTTTAGTCGCCTGTATCTCAGGAACTAATCTTGTCTACTTAGCCGTGTAGTTTTCCTTTAAAATTCGTTATATGCACTTTCGTTGAAGATTTTTTTCAGATTTTTAGTATTTGTAGTTTTGGCTGTAGGGGGGGGGGGACACTTGACTCTAACAAAAAATAGCGCTTTAAAGCTTAATATTTCATAAACGGATCCCTTAATCGAAAAATTGTTTTCATAAACCCGAAATATTTTTGAAAGACCTATCCAACGACACCCCACACTATGGGGTAGGCAAGAAAAAAAAAGGCGTCCCCACGTTACGTGTAGGGGAGGTGCATTAAAAAAAAATATTTTCAAAATTTTATTTTACCACTTTGTTGGCGTGACTAATATGTATATTCATGCCAAATTACAGCTTTCTAGTACTATGAGTCTCTGAGCTAGACTGGGGACGGACGGACGGACGGACATGGCGAAACTATAAGGGTTCCTAGTTTGACTACGGAACCCTAAAAAATGGGACGACTAATAGAATGAAATAGAATAGAATAGAATAGTTTATTCGTCAAATCTTGAGCAATTTTATTTAAGATTTGCATAAACAAAGTACACTAGAAGACATGTCAACTTACAGATAATATAATATTAATATGACGTAGCCAATTACATCATTAAATATTACATTGTATAGTCAGGATAAAAAAAGGTTCGTCACTTTAGTATCTTAAGGGCATTTAAATCGAAGAAATCGTTCGAGTTGAAAAGTGACGAACCATTTTTTACCCTGTCTGTACCTTATGGCAGTCTCCAAGCTACAAACTAAATGAAGCCATCCAAGATACAAAGGCTACTTTTTTTTTCTTTTCTATCACTCGTAATAATGTATTGGATGACAGTTGGCAACGTGGTTTAGCATAACTCATGTGAATGTCATCCCATACATTTTGAGTTGAAAGAAATATGAATTAAAATTATATACCTACCTACTAACAGTTATTCAATAGATCAATTTTATCACTTAACATTATTCCCTTTACCTACAATCACTCTCATTAATATTCAAATCAATTACAAAAGCACAAAGACCATAGCAGAGGTAGGTATGTAAAATACTCCATCTTATAAATACTTGTCACCGGAAGTATTTCAAGTATCGACCGTCTCTTCCTTGTCCACGACGCGACCGGGTTTGCATTTCCTTATTGTATTTATTATTGTACAAATCTTGTTTCTTGAATTGTACTTATTATTTATATGTATTGGCTTCCGATTTTTTTAATAATTACAAACTATTCGATTAAAAAGATAGTTCATCACGATTATCAGAATAAGAAAGCCATAGAATAAGTACAAGCATAGAACCCGGGCTATAAAATGTAGGTACTCAGCACCAGCCACCTAACCACCTCTACTTTTTACATTAAGTATTTTATAAGAGGCAATTAATTAATAAAACAGTTTATTCTCCTTCAACCGGTAACGACGGAAAAATTTAGTAGAGACGAGAGATCTATGCAAACCTTGTGACGACCTGAAGACCTACCTACCAAATAACGACAAAATAGGTAGCTCTAGTACATCTCTTTTTTAACTAATTATACATTCCATAAACAAAAACTAGTCAAACATACCTACGTTCTTTGTTATAGTTTAAACTTTTTGAACTGAGCTCTTCCACTTACAATGGTCAATGCATCTTTAAAAAAAAATGTTTGCCATATTCTATTACTGTATTTTGTAGACTATTGTCAAAAAAAATAGAGTCGATAATCTATGTTAACCTTCGAAGGCGGTTATTATCTGCTTTAACTGCGAGCTCGTTGTGCTAATTTGTGGTTAACTACACAATGGCTTTGTATTCTTAAGAGGATGGGCTCAGTTGAAATAGTTTAAACTATATATTTATAGTCCGTTTTGTACTTGTTCTATGAATTTGAAATGAATAGCAGGTGAAATTAAATATTTTCAAGTGGCAACACTGGCAACCGCCATAAAAACAAAGCAGCCATACATTTGATTAAAAAGTAATAATGTTGTCAACTTACTCTACTCGTAAACCCATTCCCCTTATTTTTAGGGTTCCGTTTCAACGTGTATAACCACCTTGACCAATCATAAACAGTGCTATGGTTCCCTTGCAATTTATAGGGACATATTCGCTCCTTTAGAATTATAGTGACCTAATTCAAAATTTTCAGCGTTCGACTTCGAGTCATAAATTTATTACTGTAGAGACCTAACTCGAAATCCAAACTCCTTTAGAATTATAGTGACCTAATTCAAAATTTTCAGCGTTCGACTTCGAGTCATAAATTTATTACTGTAGAGACCTAACTCGAAATCCAAACTCCTTTAGAATTATAGTGACCTAATTCAAAATTTTCAGCGTTCGACTTCGAGTCATAAATTTATTACTGTAGAGACCTAACTCGAAATCCAAACTCCTTTAGAATTATAGTGACCTAATTCAAAATTTTCAGCGTTCGACTTCGAGTCATAAATTTATTACTGTAGAGACCTAACTCGAAATCCAAACTCCTTTAGAATTATAGTGACCTAATTCAAAATTTTCAGCGTTCGACTTCGAGTCATAAATTTATTACTGTAGAGACCTAACTCGAAATCCAAACTCCTTTAGAATTATAGTGACCTAATTCAAAATTTTCAGCGTTCGACTTCGAGTCATAAATTTATTACTGTAGAGACCTAACTCGAAATCCAAACTCCTTTAGAATTATAGTGACCTAATTCAAAATTTTCAGCGTTCGACTTCGAGTCATAAATTTATTACTGTAGAGACCTAACTCGAAATCCAAACTCCTTTAGAATTATAGTGACCTAATTCAAAATTTTCAGCGTTCGACTTCGAGTCATAAATTTATTACTGTAGAGACCTAACTCGAAATCCAAAATTTGCTAATTAGGTCACTATAATTCTTAAGATGCGATATACTTCTATTTTGATTTACTTATCTTTAGAATTTGTCTGAAACTTGGTAAGCGTGGTGTGGATTGTGAACCGTTTTCTAAACGATTCCAACTACGCGTGAAAATATTTATTTATTATTGTATGTTATACTCATTGTTTTGTATAATGCTAGAACTGACTGTTGAGTTTGTTACGGCGTAGATTTTCGACATGTAAAAGTGCCCCTGCGGCCTATTTACTGAATAAACATCTTTTATCTTTTATCTTTATCTTTTTAAATGAAAATCTTGGAGTTTTTAGTGTTAGCACTCCATAAACGATATGATAATATTGATAATGAAAAATAATTTTGTTCTTAATTTTGTTGAATTATGTTTGTTTAGCGGTTTATTTAAATCAAATCTTTCAAGTCAAATTTGAATGGTAATGAACTGACATTCTGTACTAGTATAAAACAAAGTCGCTTCCCGTCGTCTGTCTGTTTCTGTTATTACTGCACTTTCACACGCATTAGTTAAAGTTAGCTTTGTTTTACTGCTGTCAACATAATCAAAACTCAATAACTTTATGATTTTGCAATGCAATATGAAATACGGTATTTGACAAAAGTTAAATCAGCTTCTTTTTATGAAACATCAAAAACACTCCGTTACTTTGGATTTTTTATGGATTACTGTCTTGTGACGTCACAATCAAACAGCCTCCTTATTGTTGGATTTTATGAGATTAAAAATCTTAAAATAGCGAAACAGAGGTAAATAAAAGATTGATGTGTATTTTTAATAATATTTAATTTCAATGTTGTCAAATACCCTATTATGTGTGAGGTGAGGATGTTGACTTTCTTATCTGCCTACTCTGCCTTCCTGAATAAAAAAGACGAATGCGGAATTTCATAGGCAAAGGAAATTTAACCTCAAATTTTAAAACATAAGGTCAACAATACATCCGCGGTTCAATATTTACAATATTTTCTAAAGAGGGCCTGCAGTAAAATGTTGGTAGCAAAATAGACCAACCTCAAACTCCAATTCACTTCGAGTTTACGTTCTATCCCTTTCACTTTACAGTTATCACGAGATCGAGGGAAAGAGACGCACGAGCTTCGTTTTGTGAGTAGGTCCCCTGTTTTGTTCGAGGGCCGACGGAAGCCGAACCAGACACGAATCCCGCGATCTCACGTTAGGCAACTGCAAGAGAAGAGGGTGAGACGCGGCGTTTTTATAAACGAGCGTTTTTTTTGGGTTTCCGTACAAAGATGTTAAAAAAGGAACGCTTATGGTGAGACTTCGTTGCCTGTATGTCTGTGTGTATGTCACAACAGGTTTTCTCAGGAACTTATATATATATGCTATCAACTTGAAATTTGGCATAGTTGTATAACTTGCTTGCCCGCGTCTGTTTTTAGAAAAATAATGAAATTAATTTTATAAATAATTGAAAAGAGGTCGGAGATTGAATGGGGGGTTCAAAATGAAAGTGTTTTGACTATAGCAAATGGGGTGTCGTATGAAAGGCCTCAATCTGCACATTTTAAAGATATTTTTTTTTATTTCCTGGTATGTACTTTTTGATTTATAACCTGATCTCCGAAGTTTATTAATCAAAAAATCAGAAAAAATCCTAGCGTATAGATAATTATTTTATATTTTATGAGAAAACTGTCATGAAGTGTTAATTATTTACAGTTTTTGAGATATAACAGAAAAACTTCAAAATGTAAGCTAGTCAAAATGAACCTTATCGCGGTAAGTTATGGGTTAATCCATTACTACTCACATAATATTACTTGATTACTGCTTTATTCTAATTGGTAAAAACATATTGATTTTGGCATGCTCCGGTATTGTTTTTAACCCGGCGGCCATTACTATCGAGTAGATAACGTTGTCATTACGATCAATTCAAAAGCAATTAAAATACCAAGTTATTTTTAAACTGTCGTCATCATCACTTCATCACGCATCTCATCCAACCTATTCGATATAAAAACGCCCGAGCGCGATCGGTCTTAACTGTGGAACGCGACGTTGCCGCTCCGTGCAATAACAAGTGACGCAAGCGAGTTGACGGCTGGTCGAACGCACACATAAGCAAACTGCTTGCTCAGTAACCGCCATGTTTTGGACTCGGCAGACTGTTTACAGCCAGCATTTCGTAATTTAAAAAAAGTTTGAATTATTTATGCTCAATATTTTTTACCCACGACGGAGACGGTATATGCGTTTGGGGTGGGAGGATGTTTGTTTGTGCAAACCAATGTTGCCTTTTATCTCCAAATTACTAGTTAGGTATTACTTGATTAAATTATTTCCTTCTTATACGGACTTTTCTTGTATTTAATAAATACTTAAACATTAACCCCCTTACTTATAAACGTGGAATTTGGTTGGAATAGTTTATGCCATGCTTTGTCACTTTCTGTCAGATGAAAATGTCACATTTTACAGATAAGGACAAAGCATGGCATAAACTATTCCAAGCTTATTCCACGTTTATAAGTAAGGGGGTAATGTAAAATTTGTTAAGCTTTTGTAAATAAAAACCCTCGGTATAATGGTGACCCCTTCTTTCAGAACCGATATCTTTTAAACGGCTCAATAGATTTTGATGAAACCTACCTAAGAAACACCGCTAGGAAATCAGCTTTCAAATAAAAAAAACCGCATCCAAATCGCTTAACCGATTTAGGAGATACCTATGAAAGTAAAGCTCTAGTTAAAAATTATACATACATACATTAAATCACGCCTGTTTCCCAGAGCAGGCAGAGACCACTTCTTTCCACTTGCTACGATCTTGACAAATCTCTTTCGCTTCTTCCACATTCATACATCGAGTCATGCACGCACGTCGGTCTCGGGTACTTAAGATTCGGCCCTTTTCCAGTATTTCTCCGATTTTACTCGAAAAAGTACGCCTAGGGCGGCCCCTTCCGACCCGTCCACTTTCGATCTGTATATCTCTTTCGTCAATCTTCTTTCATCCATCCTTTCCAAATGGCCGAACAATCGAAGCATGCCCTTTTCAATCTTAGTCACTACATCTTTTATTCCACAATAATACAGATAAAAATTCATTACTGATTATGGAATAATAATGAGTAATAATGGTAAATTGGTTGCCCCGTGTGGTTGCCGGGGAGTAGTGCCACTCCATGTCTTCCCGTGGATGTTGTATGATCAGACTAAGGGAATAAAGGCTTGTAGTACTGTTAGGCGATGGGCTTGCAACCTGTCACTAATACACTGGTAAACATCTTAACCTGATTGTGCAAAATGTGGCTACAGAACTATCAACAAGTTTTTAGAGTTGTTGGTAATTCTGTAGCTCTGCCTACCCCACTGGGAATGAAGGCGTGAGTGTATGTATGTATGTTGTATGTAATTTCTGCAGAAACCTTGTTAATTTATTCGACTGCCGAAGATGTTCACTGGGAACTTTTGAATTTATCCGGGATAAAAAGTGGCCTATCTGTTAATCCAGTGTATAAGCTATCTCCATTCCAAATTTCATCCAAATCCGTCCAGCCATTTAGACGTGAAGAAGTAACAAACATACACACTCACACACTCACAAACTTTCGCCTTATAATATTAGTGTAATTATATTATATGTATTATATATAACTAGCGACCCGCCCTCGCTTCGCTTCGGTTTATATGAGTTTTCTGTAACACCAGAACATAAAATAAAAAAATATTATACGTATAAACCTTCCTTTTGAATCCCTCTATCTATTAAAAAAAAACGCATCAAAATCCGTTGCGTAGTTTTAAAGATCTAAGCATACATAGGGACAGACAGCGGAAAGCGACTTTGTTTTATACTATGTAGTGATACTAGCGACCCGCCCTCGCTTCGCTTCGGTTTATGTGAGTTTTCTGTAACACCCGTACATAAAACAGAATTAATTATACATAAAAACCTTCCTCTTGAATCACTCTGTGTATTAAAAAAAACCGCATCAAAATCCGTTGCGTAGTTTTAAAGATCTAAGCATACATAGGGACAGACAGCGGGAAGCGGCTTTGTTTTATACTATGTAGTGATGATGATGATGATATATAAGTAATATTATACGAGGGCCGATCCGAAAGTTTTTAGCTGTGTCGACATTTATTGAAATATATTTATATTGTTGATGGATATTTAAGGCTATTTCCAATATAAACATTGTGTCCAAAAATCATAGATGTAAATCACTTCGTTTGTGGTTTACGATTTTATTAACACTAGACGTGTTAACGCTATGAAAAATCTGCAAGCGACGTATTCCTGGGCTAGATTTTTGCTATAATTAAAAATAGTAACCTTTTCATTTTTTCCAATATAAATATAACAAAACGTGTAGTATATCAGTCCTATTTTAAACCATACGTTTCCTTCGACATTCGATATTGGAATATGGAGTAAACAAGCCTTGATTGAAGAAATGTCTAAATGAGAGTCTCCAGGAAAAATTCAGTGACTTTCAATGAAAGCATTTTGTGCAGTACTATATTTGGGAATAGAGTAAAACAAGCTGCTTAAATATATTAAAAATACTGACGATTCCATCACGGGCAATATCATCAGAATCAGACGACCCCTTTCGATTTGAGCCAGTTTTTGAATAACAAAAACCTGATGTTTTCACCAAAAATTAAAATTTCATAGAAAACATCTTCTCTGTGACAATTCAATATCAAAAAAAAGCATTATTTTTTACAAATATTTTTGACAAACTTGTTCGTAATCAGATTTTCTTTATGAATGTATCAACAATATTAATATATTTCAATAAATGTCGTCACAGCTAGAAACTTTCCTATCGGCCCTCGTATTAGTGTGATTTTTAAAGAAATACGCAGTTAGATAAAGTGTTTACGTATTTCAAAGCTAGACGTCATTACATACGATTAGGAGTTCGACCTCAATACGGTTCGAATGCTCCAATGATAACAAACAACTTACGTAAGAGATGTAATATAACATTATGTATGACATTACTGCCGTAAAGACCACGTTTATAAACATAATGGATATACTACGTGTATTATGAAAAAAATCAAACGGGAGTCGAACTAGCGCACTGAGAGTTCCTCTACACAGTAACTATGATTATATTCCGATTTCATTCGATTTCATTTCATTTTAAACATACCAAATTCGACGCTTGCATGTTTTTAACCCCCGACGCAAAAAAGTAGGGTGTTAAAAATTGTACGTGTAAGTCTGTGTGTGTGTGTGTGTGGATGAGCCGATTTGGATGCGTTTTTTTTACCGTTTTTACGGTACAACAAAAATTAAAATAAGTACGTTGTAAAAAAACCTTTCTTGTATGGAATGGTAAACGCCTTTTTATTATTAAACTTTCTTCAATTATGTTTATTTGTTAGGAAATCCGCCGTAATAACATATACACGGTGATTTTTTTTTGGTGATCAGGAACCAATTTTTCTAATTCAGTTATTAATGGCGATCATGTCATGTTTAAGTCGCAGTTACATGAAACAAAACTTATTTTTTATGTAAAAAATATATTTTGAAGCTAACTTTTAATCGAAATTAATTGTCACCCAACTAACTGTTTAGTCTATGAGTTAACAACACTTAACTGATAAGTTCATTGACGTAATATCTGTCAAATTTCCCGCCAAAGCGATGGCACTTGACGTATCTACTTCACTTCAATAATTAATGTAGGATGTCCATGTATCCAGTGGTGGTTTTAACAATCTCATTAACTTAAATAAATTAAACTGTGAGTTAATTGTTTGAGACAATAACCATTAAATTCCAGTTTTGTTGCTTATTAATAATTTTCAACTCCTGATTACCGATAATAAATCACCGTGTATTCTGTCATCGTATTGTCAGCGTTAGCTCTTATTCACTTGACAATAATGGCGGCCGTGTTATAATCAATTCCAAGTCAAATACGATATCGTCATCACTAAGGTTTGTTTCAATAGAACTTGCCAACAATGTAAACAAACCTTGTATTCAAAATGTCTTTAATTTCCATTCTACATCATCAAATACTGCTAAATCCATGTGTTATTTAATCAATTCTTTCCAAATCATTATCCTAAACCATTAAAAGAATAACATTGAATGTTTTGTTTACATTGTTGGCAAGTTCTATTGAAACAAACCTTACAACCCATTCAAAAATCTTAAAATCCGTTTAAGGAGAGAGAAAAGTTATCGCATTTTGTATGGAATATTTTAGCTTCACAATCTTATTAAATCATTAAAATAAGTTCCTGTCAAAAATTCAATTTTTGAGACAATGTTTTGTTGCAGACTTTTTTTTACACAGTCGTCATCTACTCGTCAAGGCGATTCCAACAAGCCCTAACACGGGTTTATCATGTGTAATTTAGGAGTTCCTATGGCCACCCTGAGTCTCCATCATCGGACCAGCTCGATGGTGCTATATTATTGCATTGTCATCAGAACTATATTATTATGCAAATTTTCAGCTTCATCGGAAACCGGGAAGTTGGTCAAAGCAAAGGACGTGGCTAAACTGAAGTATGGGCGACTGCCCTAGCAATGTATTAACATTGTAACAAGTAATATGTTATGCTAATGAGCTGAATATTAGTATTCAGTATTAAAAAAAGTTTCAGGAACTTTGCAAATCGTTACAATCCTAAAAATAAATCGTAACATTTTACGCAAAACGGATCGTCATACTTACTGACAGGTAACAGATAACATAAGATTAACGTTATCTGTCATCTGTCATCTGTCAGGTGTCGATGGCGAACAAAAAACATAAAAACCAAGTAAACAACTTTTAAATACTTTATTATTATTCGAAAGTTGTAGGAGAATAATAAACATATTTAGATAGATATCAGGGGACAATGTCACACCAATTGACCTAGTCCCAAACTAAGCTCAAGGCTTGTATTATGGGTACTAGACAACGATATTAATACTTACATAGAGAAATATATACTTAAATATATAGAAAACATCCATGACTCAGGAACAAATATTCGCGCTCATCACACTAATATCTGCCCTTACCGGGATTTGAACCCAGGACCGCTAGGCGCTAGCTTCGTAGGCAGGGTCACTACCAACAAGGCCAGCGCGTCGACCAAATATAATATAATAATTAATTAATGAATTTTCAAATGTTACGAGCTAGTAGGAAATTTCTATACATGCTCAGGGCAGTAGTTTAGCCATGTCTTTTAACTTGCAAGATTTAACCCTTAAAAACATTGATACATACGTAAATAGCAAGTTAAATAAAAGCTTGTAATAACGTGTTCTATATTTCGCTTTCTCAACTGCTTTATCCACCGAGCGCACTATTTCATCGCTTGTTACCATTACACAGGTATCGTATTGTTCACAGTTCTCTTCTGTGTGTGTGACGTACACACACAGGAGACACTTGTGTGTCCGCGCACGTGTTTACACAGGCGGAATGCCTAGGCAGGGGCACTCGAGTAGGGTTGTCACGCGGACTATTTCACTTGTAATAATAAATGCATTTTTTTGTCAGTGTGTGATTGTTTGTTTATTCTTTACGTTGAATCGGTTGGTATATGCATGCAATTTGGGTGGTCATCGAGGACGAAGTCATGCGCAAAAAAAAATGTGAAAGAAAGAAAAAAAAAATTGATTTTGTGAATATAATAATTACAAAACAAAGTGTAAACCACTTACAAATATAACGATTTTACCTAAAAACTGCCGTAAAAAACGGTCAAATGAGAGTCGTACTCGCGCACCGAGGGTTTCTCATTTAAGATAATATGGTAGGAAAACGGAAAAGTAAAAACTAATTCTGTTATGTACTTTATTATTTATGCAATAAAGTCTTTTTGACTAGCCTTTTTAAAACAGATTTTTCAAGTTTTTTTAATATTTCTTCCAAAACTGTAATAGAAGTAATTATCTTTAAATCAGAAATAGTTCACGTTTATTGGTTCATAAACTTCGGAGATAAAGGGGGGGGAACGGTAATTTGTTGTAATCTTTTGGCTATAAATCAAAAAGTAAGTCACGGAAACCTAAAAAAAATCGTATTGAAATGTGCAGACTGATCCCTTTCATAGGACATTCTGTTTGGTATAATCAAATCACTTTCATTTTTCAACCCCCATTCTAGACCCCTTTTTCAAATATTAAAAAAAAACATTTTTTTTTACTAAAACAGATGGAGGCAAGCAAGTTATACAACTATGCCAACAAGTTGATAGCTTTTATATGTAGTTTCTGAGAAAAACTGCTGCGACAGACAGACACAAACAATTCGAACAATTCTATACTTTATCAGTAACCACATTAAATTCAAAATGCTGGTGTAATTTATAGTAATCAAGGGCGTTAAATGTTGATCCGCCATAGAACCTTGTCATAATGACAGCGTCAAGTGAAGAGATAGAAATAACACAGAAATTAATTGTTGGTTTTATGTGAAAAGTTTCTATAGTGGTTCATCAAAAGTCCTTTATCGTACCTATAATTTTTTTTTGCCATTCGTAATATTTAAAAAGTATACTAACAAATAGCGAAAAGGGCAAAAAAAAAACACTGAAATATCTTATCTTTGACATAATAAAAATGAACTAAAAATTACTGATGCACCTACAAAAGTTATATAAGATCTAAAAAAAACAAATCATATCATGGATGTTTTGTATGTATTTAAGTATATATTTATAGTACTAGTACAAGCTTGGAGCTTAGTTTGAGACTAGGTCAATTGGTGTGACATTGTCCCCTGATATTTATTTCAATCAATCAATCAATCAATTATTTATTGCTTTTTCATAATGGTACAGCTTATTCTAATCAATAAGTAATAACAAAATGAACCCTGGAGGGCACAGCAACACTAGGAGAGAGGAGGCATAAATTAATTAGTAGTATATTTATTATAAGTATAACCATTATTAATTATCGTAATGCGTCTTCTGTATATTCTTTTATTGTATAATATGCTTTGTTTACGAGCAATTGATTTAATTTATTTGATTATTACTGAATACTTGTTTAATAAAGGTGGCAACCCTAGTCCGAAGCGGCGCACCCACACATACACGCGAACGTAGACGCCCTTTTACACGTTGCCAGCTGGTCACAAACAAAATGAACGCGCGGCGGCGCTTAGCGAGGTTCGCAATACTTCGCTATGCAGACAGTCGTGGCGCCGCGTCGGCACGGGCGGTAACGTTTGTGTTACCTGTGTACGTGCGTCCGCCATCTTGTTACAAAAATGAATCGTCCACGAGTGTATTGTGTTGTTTACGGTTGTTTTAATTCGTCCATTGCAAAGCCAGCGTTGTCGTTTTTCAAACTGCCAGCTGATGTGGAAAGGTAAGAATGTTAAGTATATTGTTAGAATAATAACCAGACTAAATTGGTCTGCTCAGTACCTACGATTTGTGCATTTGTGTGCGTGCGTGGTTACAGAATTATTAACAATTTTTTAGAGTTGTTGGTAATTCTGTAGCTCTGCCTACCCCACTCTGGGAATAAAGGCGTGAGTTTATGTATGTATGTTTATGTAAGAAAGAAATAGTTCTTTTCTTTCATTTCTTGCGGGGGAAATTTGCACACAAATGCAGTTCTGCACACCTTTGGTGTCTTAATGCAATTGAACTGCAATAATACGGTAAATATTTAGTTACCTACATGTGAAATGTAACACCATCTTTTTGTAAGTATCATGTCCGAGACCTGTTTTTACAGCAGAAAACCGAGCAATTAGGCATTTTAAGTGTAGGTAATGTTCACTCGCGCGACTGGACTCTGTTTGTGCGCACGCGCTGGCCCGCTCGGGCTTGTAGGTACAGTCACGATCTTGAATTTGTGTCCCACCTTATAGTCTATACTTTTAGGTATTTAAAAAAATGTAAACAAAAAACCACGTGATATAGTCGGCCAGCCAATAGAAGCAGAGCACAGATACGTCAAAGTGCAATAAAACAGTTTTGATTGGCTGTTTAACACTGTCACATGGTTTGGTTTGTTTACATTTTTTTAAATACCTACCTAAAAGTATAGAAAGTTAATTTGACATTCTACAACAATAATGTTGAGTTTCCTAAAGGATACAAATATTAGCATTATTCAATATCACTTAATAAAAGTAATTTCTAATAATAATTAATAGGTACCTTTGTAATTTTGTAAAGTAGCATGCTATGCTTCTTAATCCAAAATAATTTAATATCATATATCAATGACAAAGTCAGATGCTCATTCCATAAATATAGTAAGTCAATGTGACAGTGACAGTAGGGAGTGGATTATCTATGCCGGCTGTCACTGAAGAGGGAGAGACAAAAGGACGCTAATTTGTAAAGAACTGTTGGTAAAACAAAACAATAAACAACTAAAATTGTCAAGAGTGTGTTTCACTGATATTGCAAAGGGAGTTACTTTTACACAAATGACATGACATCTCTAATGACATTGACAACTTCAAGCATATTTTTCTTGAAATGGGTCCAAATTAACGATGATCGTACTTTGCCAGCGGGGAAATGGTGCGAAAACCTAGTCCCTTCCGTGTTGCTCGAAAATGCTTTCATTCAAGTTTGTCGCGTTATATGAAACTATAATACCTACTATGTGTTAACACTGTTATTTTATTATTTTTAGGTTGTTATGGCATTCCTAGCTTCTGAATAGCTCTCTGCTAATAGGTATCACGTTTGCACTCGTGTGGCAAACGAAGATGGCCGATCGTTATTTAAGAAAATGGTAGCTCTGTACTGTACGAGTACATAGGTAGTAGCTCTTCCAAATTTGAATAAACCGTTTTTTTTCAAGATTAGAACAAGTGGCCGTTATTTTACGCCCGTTTATACCTAAACCTATTTTTCTAATAAAATAACAGTGAAAAGATGGTTCCAAATGAGTTAGCGGTCAAGATCACACCAAGCCATTGGAGTGGATGCTCGCCATGGGTCATATCATTAACGACTATGACTGGAAGACTTCGACGACAGTACATGGTAGTGATTCTGTAAACAACGCCAGTCGTGCGGACTGTCGAGTGATACCAAGCGGCGAGATTAAGTAGACCCGTCAGTGCGAACAAAACACATTGTAGCGCGTGCATTTTCAATTAAGCAGCCTTATACATTCGACCTATCGCATCGTGCTGCTAAATTGAAAATGCACGCGCTACAATGTGTTTTGTTCGCACTGACGGGACTACTTAATCTCGCCGCTTGGTATCACTCGACAGTCCGCACGACCGGCGTTGTTTACAGAATCACTACCCAGTATTCACCGTACAACGTCGCTTATATATACAGATGTGGTGAATAATCCTTTCCCATCGTTTTTTGTTGGATTAGTTCGTATTTATCTAGCTTTCTCAATTAGCTTCAGTACCCATCAATAAGCCAACTGAGAAAGCAAGATAAATACGAAGTTATCCGACCAAAAACGATGGGAAAGGATTATTCACTACATCTGTACCTACTTGACATTGGCGAAATTACGTTGTTATGTAGACGCCATTCAATAAATAAATAATAATAATACCATACTAATGAAAGGCATTCACTGTTTCCTTAGGGTTACTGGACCCATGGGGTGCGAACGGGACCCTATTATAAGCAAGGCCCCTAGTTTAGGCCCCCAGGTATGTGTTGTGTGTGCACTCTTGGGGGATGCACAGCGTGTGTGTATGCACTAACGTGAACGACTCTTGAACTACTGTCAAAATGTAGAAATACATATCAGGGGACCATGTCACACCAATTGACCTAGTCCCAAACTAAGCTCTACATTTGTACAGTCGAGTATATTCACGAGATTTAATTTGGTACCCACCTTAGGTCCAAAGTCAATCTGACATTCTACAACAATAACGTTGAGTTTCCTAAAAGTTACAAATGACTTGACATCTCTAATGACATTGACGACTTCAAGCATATTTTTCTTGAAATGGGTCGCAAATTAACGCTCGTGACGGTACAAAGATACGAGTAAGTACGAGTATATACACTTTTACACCTAATCACTAGGGCTAGGATTTTGGTGGTATATCGTGGTTCTAGAATCCATGGAGTCGCTACTTCCTAAAATTATCTAATACACTTCGATTTTGGTGTTCAGTATTTGTCATATTTCAAAATGAACTAAGCAAATACATTTTTAGTTTATTTATTCCATACAAACTAATATTGGGTCATTACCTATGAAATTGACGTTGTTTTTACGTGTTTTATTTCGTACGGAATTTAGTCATTTAAATTTTAACTTCCAAATTATTTTTAAATTTCATTAATATGTAGACTATGTTACAAAGGTTTTAGATACAACTAATATGGTTAAATTTCTTACTTAATGTTTAAAATTAAAGTGTGAACTCAATTCTTTTCATGTACTGCGAGTTCAAGTGTTTCAATTAGGTACGCAAAGTTGTATGAAGCTAACTATTTTTAAGTAATTAAGTTATTTATACATAGCCCTCTTAACAATACTTTTAACTAACTTTGGCTTATCTATAACTAGCGACCCGCCCTCGCTTCGCTTCGGTCTATGTGAGTTTTCTGTAACACCCGTAAATAAACCAGAATCTATTATACATATAAACCTTCCTCTTGAATCACTCTATCTATTAAAAAAACCCGCATCAAAATCCGTTGCGTTGTTTTAAAGATCTAAGCATACATAGGGACAGACAGCGAGAAGCTACTTTGTTTTATACTATGTAGTGATTTTCTCTATGACGTGTCTAGGGAAATCATTAAAGCTCTAGTTTTCTAGGATACCGGTGCCGTCATATAGCGGCCGTAGTACAGCGGTGAATGACGTCACAAGAACGTTGTCTATGTAAACCAAATGGCGCGGTTTCCTAGAGGTCGGGGATTGACACCGTAATGTCAAATAATTAGACCGTTTCGCAACTGTTTCTGTGTCTTACGTATTTTTTGTATCTATGTACCTAATGTTGTTTTGTATTGTTGCGAATAAATGTCTCTTTATCTTTATCTCTTTATTTTGTTCTAAATTGCTAGTTTTTAATCACATAATTTGACACAATTCATGAAACATCTTTCTTTGATAGTCTGTGGTCAGGCCATTTTCAGGTGTTTTCGCCCGTTTTTCACAACCTTCAAAGTCAGCCTTTACTTTTCGTTTTCGTGGCGTGTCAGCAAACAGCGATGCGGGGGTTTGAGTTTCGTTATCTGACAC
The DNA here is from genome assembly GCA_963966035.1 of Acleris laterana. NCBI lineage: Eukaryota > Metazoa > Arthropoda > Insecta > Lepidoptera > Tortricidae > Acleris > Acleris laterana. Next base: position 9,573,547 of record OZ014464.1, read on the forward strand.
CAAGAAGGTCGTCTCCATTTTGTTTGAAGCAATTTTGTCCGCAGTCTTCAACTGTTTCCGGCATTCTCTCAATTCGGCCTTTAGTTTTTTCATCTGTGGAGTGTTAGCAGAGAGTGACGCGGGCGTTTGGGTTTCATTTGCCGACACCCAGAACGTTCTCTCCGTTTGGTTTGAAGCATCATTGACCGCTCGATCCGTTTGGCTTGAACTCACTTGTGTTTCGACATTCGTTTGTGTTTGTTTGTCTTCTCTAATTTTTTTAGGTAAATGCAAACTTGGCAGGCAATTTGGTACTAATATTTTTCGCGTTTTTTTTCGGATATCTTCTGGGCTGAAGTGTATCTCACACACTCGGTTTTCTGTAGTTTTATTGGTCAAATCTTCGCGTGATATCAATTGCAGCCATTGTATGCGCCTGGAAATAAAAAAATGACAAAATACTGAATTTAAAAAAATGTATAATTATATTAAGTGATTAAAATTCACTAATGGCAACTAAACCGTACAAATTCTACGATATACCTAATTAATTAAATAAATAAATAAATATAAGGGGACAATCTCACACCAATTGACCTAGTCCCAAACTAAGCTCTAGGCTTGTACTATGGGTACTAGACAACGATATAGAGACTTATATAGAGAAATATATACTTAAATACATTAGAAAACATCCATGACTCAAGAACAAATATTCGCGCACATCACACAAATATCTGCTCTTACCGGGATTCGAACCCAGGACCACTAGCTTCGTAGGCAGGGTCACTACCCACTAGGCCAGCGCGTCGTCAATTGAGTAAGTATTTACATTAACCACTTGCAGTTTTGATTAAATCTGGATAGTTGTACCTACCTAAAGCTCTAGTTTCCTCAGATAGCGGTGCCGTCATATAGCGGCCGTAGTTCAGCGGTGAATGACGTCACAAGAAAGTTGTCTATGTAAACAGAATGGTGCGGTGTCCTAGAGGGCGGTGATTGACACCGTAATGTCAAATAATATTCCTATAATCCTAAGAAACCAGAGATTTAGGTAGGTTTAGGGCACAGTTTTACGCATTTTGAAACGAATAAAAATGTCACGCTGAAAATAAAATAGATTTAACACATGCTACTGGGCTATAACTGGCTATAAGCTATAAATATTATAGTACATTGTGTATTAAGGGTGGTAAAGAAAGAATTACAAACGAGAGTCTGTTAGAAGCCCGAAGCCGTAGGCTGAGGGCTTTAATGACACGAGCTTTGTATTTCCTTTACCACCCGTGTAACATACAATGTTTTTCATCACAATTGCGAGGAAATGAAATAACATCAGACAAAAGATCATATTTTTAACTTATTAGCGGCAGACTACATCATTGTCTGTGACTTACCACAGATAATGTGAAACGTGTTCGGAGTCCGATTCTAGTGACATATGAGATCAATAGTTTATTATGCGAGATTGTTAGGAAATAGTATTCAACTGACATTTCATCTCGAATGAAACTTCATATCGAATGGCACAAGAATTGGGGTCCTGACGTATTGTGATAGTTTGAGTCCACGTATAATATTTAAAAAAAAAGCTATTACGCACTTAAGTAACGTAATGGTAAAAAAAGGCCCGCGGGTATTATTTTGGATTTACGGTCGATTTTTCTAGCATGTTAGGACACTATTTACGAGCAAGTGTGATGAAAAAAAATAAACAGCTGTGTTATTCTCTCAAAAACATCGGGCGGTCGAACGGATGAGCGAAATCGCAGCGGCGAGTTTAAGTAGTCCCGTCATGTCAGAGCGAACAAAACACATTTTAGCGCGTACATTTTCAATTAAGCTGATACAGGGTGAAATGTAAGTCGTGAATCGAATGATCACCTCTGTGTTCTACCCACGAATATGAACAACTTTCACCTGGAACAACGAAATCTACACTGAAATCACAAAAAAAAAAACAGCTGCTTCATACATTTTAGTCGAGTATGTATTGAACTTTTCTATGAAACAGATGATGTTTTTTGTCGTTATTTCAGACTTGGTCCCATAAAAGTTGTTCATATTCATGGGTGGAGTACAGAGGTGATCATTTGATTCACGACTTAGATTATACGGCGTTCGATCCATCGGCAGAAACCATGCTACTAAAATGAAAATGCACGCGCTAAAATATGTTTAGTCTGCACTGACGAGACTACTTAAACTCGCCGCTTGCGACCGTCGTTTTTCAGAGAATGACTACCCAGCATTCTGCACAACAATCTAAATAGGTATGTAGGTACTCACCTCTCCGACTCCAAAGGTATGATGAAAAACGATAGCTCCGGATTTCGTATACCATTATTGAGACACCCGTACACTGAACAATATTTTCTGCTTTTTGGCAAAGACATTATCGCTCGATGATTTAACGCGCACTACAACCAAACGTGTCCGAGCGCAGTGACGCCGCGGCCCTGACTAGTCACCCTAATGTCACCCGTATTTGTAGTTTCGTGTGGGAGTTCGCCCCGCCCACCGGCGTACGGTCGGTGTAACGCACACATGCAAGCCGCGCGATGTACGATGTAAAGTTCGTTGTTATTGTTGTTAATCGTATTATAATAGTTTATGTGATACGTCATGAAAGGCATTAAACACGAGAGTTTCATAATAAAATCACACAAGGGTTTCAAATGTTTAAATGTCTAATTATCTACAGTTACATGCACTACTTTATCTACCCACATTATCATAAACCTCCAAGATGCATTCAACAAATTTTAACCGGTAACGGAGGTTTTTTTTTTTAATTATATTACAGTTCCCTTGATGTTAGCATGTCACTGTCCTTATGAATTCAGCGGGTTCGTTGGACATTCACTCTTACGTCCGCCCGACCGTCGTTGTTGAGAGAATCACTACCCAGCCATTTGAGCAGTGTTGCCAGTTTACACCTGTAAAATTGTTACTTGTAGCTTTATATTATAAAACGTGCCAGGAGTAATCCGAATGGCTTAAAGGACAGAATCCAGGTCAAATATTTTTTTTAAAGTTGGCATACGTGTAATGAAACAGAACAGAGACAAAGCTTCATACTACTTGCACTACTACAAGCACGCGGGGCATGTCTGCGTGAGACAGCGCGTGCCACTGGCCGCTTGTCGCTACCTACACGGTAAAACTGGAATAAACCAGTTGACGCCGGCACAGCCAGACCAGCCAGTTGACAATCTCGGCATCAGTGCAAAGCACGTTCGTTTTGTTATTGGAATTGTGAATATTTTAATGTAAAACGTGGTTTCTAAATAATGGTTGTTTATTGTACTGTGTGTGTGAATACGAGTAATACTAGAAAAAAGAAAAGTATATCGTACTTTAACTATCCCAAGGAGTACAATAGGTAAGTAAATATTTTGATTATTACTTTTCAAGTACGTAATACCTTTCTTATGTATGATATGTGTATGATCCTTTTTGAATAAGAAAAGGGTACACGGTGTGCTTTTACCTTTTTCCAATTGTTTTTTTCATTTTTGCAATGTATGTATGTAAGGGTCAAATCTTGCAAGTTAAAATTGACCCACTTCCCGGTTTCCGTTGAAGCTGCAAATTTTCATTCGCCTTTAGTTCTGATGACAATACAATAATATAGTACCATCGAGCTGGTCCGATGATGGAGACTCAGAGTGGTCATAGGAACTCCTAAATTACACATGATAAACCCGTGTTAGGGCTTGTTAGAATTGTCTTGACGAGTAGATGACGACTGTACAAAAAAAAGTACAGTCGGCAACAAAGGCATGTCCCAAATGTTGAATTAAAATCAAATCAAATCATTTATTTGTTTGTCCAGCAGTTATGTCCCTTTATGCGGTAGGTACTTCTCGGCATTCAAACATTACATTATTATTAGGTCACTTTAATTCTAAATCTGCGACATGTCTTTTGTATAATCGTGTTCGGTATGCATTGTAATATTTCTGTTTCAGGCGAGAAATTTGGCTCAAATCTGTAGGGCGCGAAGATCTCCTTCCAAAACTTGTTGATAGTAAAACGAGGCAACAATACAGAATATGCGAGGACCACTTCGAGAGGAACTGCATCAAGTTATCTAAAAATGGAACTGTCAAATATTTGTGTGACCATGCTTTTCCAACGCTCAAACTGCCGTCAAACGAGGGAGCTAACTCAAGCTCTGGACAAGAAAATGCTTTAACGGTTAATTTGCCATCAACTAGTGTAGATTTTAAGTTAAACCAATTTGAGAATGTATATGTACAAGAAAATCAAGATATCCAATTCTTGCCCACTAGTGAAACACCTTCAAATAACTGTTTAAATGAAGCAGTTAAGTTGGAAAATGAATCGTGTAGTATCCAAACAGAATCCGATGTGAAAAGGGGTTTGGATAGTGTTATCACTTGTGAAAGTCATGATTTTTCAAGGTGAGCGGCCATTTGTAAAAATGGTAGATTATGGTAGATACATACATACATTAAATCACGCCTGTTTTCCAGAGGGGTAGGCAGACACCACTTCTTTCCATTTGCTACGATCTTGACAAATTTCTTTCGCTTCTTCCACATTCATACATCGAGCGAGTCATGCACGCACGTCGGTTTCGGGTACTTAAGATTCGGCCCTTTTCCAGTATTTCTCCGATTTGACTCGAAAAAGTACGCCTAGGGAGGGCGGCCCCTTCCGACCCGTTCACTCACTTTCGATCTGTATATCTCTTTCGTCAATCTTCTTTCATCCATCCTTTCCAAATGAGCGAACCATCGAAGCATGCCCTTTTCAATCTTAGTCACTACATCATCTTTTATTCCACATTTCTCTCTGACTTTTTCATTCCTTACTCTATCAATCAGTTTCACACCACACATACTACGCAAAGAGCGCATTTCAACTGCATTTTTTCGACGATTTTTATGGTAGATCTATTCAATAAACATAGGTATTCATTTTGTTAAGTAAATAATGCTAATTTGTAGGTGCCACACTATAAGACCTACACATTAGCATTACATAAGTTAAGAATAATAAAAAGTGAAGCGACAGTCTGTGGTTCATTTTCCGACGTACAGCTGGTTTTCAGGTCTGTTTTGGCTTGAACAGTTATGTTGTTAAGTTCAGTTATTCTATATAATTATTATATTGACCTCTTTCCCTCGCTTGTATAATGAACAGTGATCGTACTTTTTTTCTAGCATTTTTGGTGCGATGACGTCAAATGACACACGACAGCGTCCTAGGGTTACCGGCGTGTATAATATGATTGACGTTTAAAATTATGTATCTATCTAATATTGTGTTGTCGTTGAAAATATAATTGTGTATAACATTTATTAGGTACCTACCTACTGTAACCCACAGTTCCTCAAATTTTTCGGAGGGTATGCTGACGATTTATTTTCGTAATTTTGATTGCCCTGTCGAACAATAGTTCATAATATAATAAATTGACGCTTCATTTCACTATGCATATTGGGTTGGGCTTTACATGTTCTGAGAATATTTTCTGTTTCCGATTTGTTTAAAACGCTAGTATATTTTTATTTTTCATTTTATTAGATTTTTGGTTCAAACAACTGAAAATGAATGAAATTCATATATGTATATTTTCATATCTTAATGTGTGGTTATTTTGCTCTTTCTTATTTCTTAAGTATATGTAAAAATCAATTACCATGCATTCGTCTCGCGAAAACTCGAGAACGGCTCATCAATATGAATAAAAAAAATGTGTTCATAATGGCCAAGTTTGTATAAAAAAAAAACTGGCACAAACAGTAATATATTACGTCAAACGTGCGTGAATGAGATGGAAAAAATAGATGCATCGTGCTTTCGGAAATCAACGGAATCGTTGTTCGTGTCTGCGCGAACGAAGATTCACGACACCGGACACGCGATATCGGTTGTGTGCTACTGTACACGTACACAGACGCACAACTCACACAGACGCACGCGTACAAGACCCGCTAAGCGGACATGGCAGTGCTACGCGGCTGCCGCGTCGGGACGAACGGTTGCTCGGCGTCTCTTTCTTTATAAAGATGCCGCGAGCTTATTGCGTGGTGTACGGCTGTTTGAATTCGGCTTCTACAAAATCGGGGCGTTCGTTTTTTAAACTCCCTACCGGTGCCGAAAGGTAATGTGCACTATTCAATTTAATTTTCTCATGCTCGGAAATAACGGTTTTCCGATTGAAACACAAGGACGGAAAGTGCTTCATTTTACTCCTAGGAGTAAAAAAACCATATGAAAACACTTTCAGTCCAAGTCCATATTTTTCTTAAAAATGCTGTCAATAGGCTAAGTAAAGTTTTTGGAAGATATGTATATTATATTTATTTTCGATAGTCGTCATCCTAAAGATCAAGAAATTGCGGCTCTTTTATTTTTATTTCCTCTGATATTTTAGAAATATTTTTTTTAGTTATGAAGTTGACATTTGTACACTTTAATGACCGACTAGCTTGTTGCCTTCGTACTTAATGAAAAAGAAAAAAAACACTTCTATATCTGTCATTGTCAAATCAAATCAAAGTAAACAAACGATTCAATACAACGGTTCTTTTCTGTTTGCTTGTGTTTCATGTGAATCAGTGTTTTTAGAAATATTTTTAACGATCTCAGAACGAACTCCGGACTTTCGTTTTGCCGCTTTGCTCTAAGACCTTTGCACTATATTTGGTCTACGATTTATTTTCGAACCCTTTGGCACTTCTTCTTGGACACCGATTTCTTCCTTTCTCGACGACTCTTGCCCTGCTTTTTGATAGCCACGAGAGCACTTTTGAATTGTACAATCCACGCAATGAATTCAGGCAATCCCACACGGACTGTGGAAATGGAGTATTACAAAGATTTACTTGAATTTACTTATTTGAATTGAACTGTTTGTTTACTTTGATTTGATTTGACGTTGACAGATATAGAAGTGACAGTTTTTTTTCTATTACATTAAATACGAAGGCAACAAGCTTGTCGGTCATTAAAGTTTACAAATGTCAACTTCATAACTAAAAAAAAGATTTCTAAAATAATTAGAGGAAATAAAAGTAAAAGAGCCGCAGTTCCATGATCTTCAGGATGACGACTATCGAAAAAAAATATAATTTACATCTCTTCCAAAAACTTTACTTACCCAATTGTATACAAAATCAAAAGGACCAAGACAAAAATTCCAAACAGCCGAGGTAACTGCTCGCTTTTTTAGCACAGTGCGTGTGTTTATTTTTGAATTTGCATTCTAATGTCTATGGTTAGTATTTAAAAACAATTGACCGTCGGTAACGTTCGTTCATTCTGTATATTATTATGTGAAACCAAATGTGAAACATTGTTGTGCGAAATACTTACTAGAAAAAATTAGCTCAAGCGACGAAAGCGACGAAATAGGTACCATACCGCCTATATTAAAACCTGAACTGGCTCCTGGAAAAACTATAAGTTTTTATTTACAAATTGCCCAAACATGACCAACATAACTTTTAATGTGAATTAAATTAAATTAATTGCTTTTTAAAAATGTATTGTGTTATTTTCTCACATGTTTGAGAAAAGCATTATGTATGCCGAGGCGGAAACGAGGATTTCCTGACTCGTATTTTAGCAGGCCTCGCTATTGCTCGGCCAGCTAACCACCTCGTCAGGAAAACCCTTACTTTCCGCGCCTAGGCAACAATGTACTATTTCAGCGCCGACGCAAAAAGAGGGGTGTCACAAGTTTGACCGCTGTGTGTTGGTCGGTCTGTAGCACCGTAGCTCTTAAATGGGTGAACCGATTAGGATGCGTTTTTTTTTTATTTTTTTTTTTTTTTAGGACTTTTGGTAGCATATCGTGGTTCTAGAATCCATGGAGTCGCTATTTCCTAATTATTATAATACATGACAGTTTGATTTTGACCTTCAGTATTGTCATATTTCAAAATAAACTAAATACATGTTTAGTTCGGTTCATATATACCTACTAACATTTGCTTGTTTTAACGCTTTCACAGCAGGGATATCTTCCATACCATAATTAATTTAAATTGGTTTAGCGGTTTAATGAATAAATGAATTTTGAAATATTAAAATAATGAAGGTCAAAATCAAAGTGGTACGTATTATAATAAATATGAAGTAGCTACTCCATGGATTCTAGAACCACGATATGCCACGAAAAGTCCTAACACTACTTATAAGTAGTTATGTTTGTTACTCCTTGTCTGATACCTATCACCAATAGGTTTTCATCAATAGAGAATGGAAGAGGTAGGTTTATTATGTGTATAAAATTCTGGTTAATGTACGGATGTTACAGAAAACGCTACAAAACAACACCACAAGTCAAAAAAACAGGTTGCAACGAACGCGTTGGTTTCTCGACTGGCCGCTCGTAGATTAAACCGGATAATTAAGGTTAAAATAAAATTCTCAAAACGCGTTCCATAGAAAAGTTGGTAGTGAAACCGGTATTAACCGGTTGCGGGTGGTAGGACCTTGTGCAGGGTCCGTCTGGATCGCTACCACCATCTTATCCATTAACCTACCGCCTAAGCAGTGTTCGCATTGTTATGTTCCGGTTTGGGGATAAGACAGCCGGTGAAATGACTAACATAGAGGCATTCCAGCTTAGTCCTCAGGGTTGGCAACGCATTTGCAGTCTTAGGGCCGTATTAATAAACTAATCTCAACTCTAATGCTCGTCTCGATGCGTCAAAAATGACAGTGTTCTATGGTTTGACGTTTACTTTGACGTATATTGTGACGGGCCTCTCAGCCAAGATGAGTTTATTAATACAGCCCTTAGGATTGCATTGCAGTCTTGTAAATGTGAATGTCTATGGGTCACAGTCTCCACTTACGGTCGCGAGCGTAAATTTGGGACCCATTTCAAGAAAAATATGCTTGAAGTCGTCAATGTCATTAGAGATGTCAAGTCATTTGTAACTTTTAGGGAACTCAACCTTATTGTTGTAGAATGTCAGATTAACTTTGGACCTTAGGTGGGTACCAAATTAAATCTCGTGACTGTACCATCAGGTGGTCTGTGTGCTCCTTTGTCTTCTATATGCCATAAAAAAAAACGGTTACGAGCCCTGGTTTAACCGACAGTAAATTTAACCTTTCTTTTCAGACGTTCCAAATGGCTCACTCTGATTTGCCGCGAGGACCTCATAGACAAGCCGCCGCAGAGCTACGCGGTGTGCCAGGACCACTTCGACTCCCTGGACGTGCTGCCGGGGGCTCAGCGGAACAAGCTGAAAGCGACGGCGTTGCCGTCTCGCAGACTGCCCAAAGTGGGATTAAAACGGGTAAGACTTAATAGATAGTAGTTTATACAATAGTTGTATAAGAGAGGTCAAAAAATATGAGTGGCGTGTGTTACGATGTGAGCCGAAGGCGAACATCGTAAAGGTAAGCGCCTCGAGTGTTTTTTGACTTAGTTATACACCGTTGCATACAATACTTTTTCTACGACTAGGTTTCAAATGAAATGCAAAACTGAGCGAAAAAACTTACAAACGAACGAACGAAGTAAAGAACAACAAACGAGCGGGAAACAAGAAAATGACAAAATATGTGTCTATGGTTTACTTTGTTTTTAAATTGACGGAATGGAAATAGTACATTACTTAACAAGGGCTGTAAAAGAAAGAAAGCCCGAAATCGCAGGTATTTGAGACCCGAGCCGTAGGCGAGGGTTGTAAATATGCGATAGAGGGCTTTCTTTTTTACTGCCCGTGATGAGTACACAATTTTACGTCTTCACCTGGCCACAATGCGAGTTTTACTGTGCGCGCAACGTGCGATAAAACTCACATTATGGCCAGGTGTTACGTAAATAGAATTATTTACAATTCCAAAACATTTTAATTTGACCAATCAGAATACTTCACCAAATTAAATCCACCAATCACAACCCAACAAACAAAAACGTCGCATAAGTCTTGACTTGTACGACATAAAGTTGGATAGCAGTCTTATAATGGTAATGAGATGCCTACTACGAGTAGGTCCTATAGACGTCTTTAATTTAACCTATTAGTCGTGCGACGAATATGTCATAATACACTGGTCTTAGCAACGTCGGTAAGACTAAACTATACGACGTTTTATTACAGTCTTAGCTTAACGTTTGTACGACAACGCAATTGCCATACTAACGTTATAGTCCATTAAACGATTTGAACTGACCAAATTAGGTGTTTGAAAAACCTTTATATGACATTTATATAATGTAGCATTGTATAGACGTTTTTACAGTGACGTTTATAAAACAACCGCTATCTTGTTTTTCTGCGGTTAATAAGCGACTCTTAAATCACTTAGTTGTTTATTTAAAACTTAAATATAACGTTTATTTGCATGATGGCCGTTTAATGTCATTTCCTAACTTTAATCTAACCTGTAGTCGCATTTTAGTCAGGTTTTGACTTTAAAACGTCTCGGCCTGCCATTATTTTACGGAACGCTGTATAGAAAGTACGAAAAATGGAAGCAAAAAATACGTGGAGAAAACTAAAACGTAGTGGAACTTTCAAAAGGAAAGTTAATAGGGATTTCCTGTTATCAAAAAACCCTACCGACCCTAATAGCTAGCTGTCATGGCGTATTGCATGGTTTTAAAATAACCTTAATATGACTTTATGTTTTTACAACGTCGTAAAGAGATAAGTGTACGACAAAAGCAACAATTTCCTACATTTTAGATACAAACATATTTTTATTGATAAAAATATAATGATTTAAACACAAAATTACGAGGGGGCATGAAAATCTGAATAGTATTTACATAGGTATATTATCATAAAACTTCAATTCCCAGTCGAACTAAACGGCATAAGAGACAGATAAAGTTAGTAAAATATGAAAGTTAAATAACACTCGCCATTTATTTCCTTGTAACTATTTATTTTGCACTCAAATCTCGAAACACTATCACAAAGTGCCACTGACAAGAAAAATGAATAAGAAGTCTTACAGGTGTTGTGTTCCTTGACTCAAATAAAACGTTTTAGTCATTCAAAAACACCTGTACGACCACAATACAACAAAAGTGGTAATTCCATAACGTTTATATGACTTTTGAATGACGTTAACGAAGACGGCTTGTGACTTCTGTATGACCATTATACGACAAAGTAGGTCGTATAACTGGGGCCATTTTCGCGTTTAGTAAACGTTATTAAAACATTAGTATGACTTAGCTATTACGATCAAAGGTATTAAGATAACGTTTGCTAAACTTTTGAATGACGTTAAATTGTTAGTTGGGAATATACACATCGACTGTCAAACGGAACGATAGGTTCTTTTAGGTACGTGTTTCTCTTTAACTAATTTAAATCTTTTAAAAAAACTTTGTATTTCGTATCAACGAACCAGAATACAGCTATTTTAAAATCGACCAATCAGGTAACTGAAATCATTTCTCAAAACATTAGGTGATTTATAGTCCCTATTTCACAATCGTTAAAATATGATTAAATCGATTGTGCAACGCTAAGCTTTGGCAGCTCTCTGGCCGTATCGTTTTATCTCAAAAACGCACAAGTGCTGTTTTGGGGCATAGACAAGATAGACTTTTCTCTGGATTATTCTGCGGTCATATTATGTATGTTCTTATATTAGTGTTCGTGACTATATAAATGACAGATAAAAGTACAGGAGTAGGAAAAAAATAGAAAAGTAGGGTAGAGGTAGGGTAGGGTAGGAAATAGAATAGTGCCACTCCATATCTTCCCGTGGATGTCGTAAGAGACGGCTAAGGGAATAAAGGCGTGTAGTACTGTTAGGCGATGGGCTTGCAACCTGTCATACACTGGTAAACATCTTAGCCTAAAAGTGCAAAATGTGGTTACAGAATTATTAACAAGTTTTTAGAGTTGTTGGTAATTCTGTAGCTCTGCCTACCCCACTCTGGGAATAACGGCGTGAGTTTATGTATGTATGTATGTGTGTAAGACTTAAAAAGATAAAGATAAAAGACATTGCGTCACAACACATGCTGAGCCAGAACCTGTTCATCCGCACACATTGCTGGGCTCCGGTGCACACAAGTGCTCTGCTTTGTATAACTGCCAAGTTTTCGACAAACTATAATATAATTGTGCTGTAAAACATTGTTTCTTTCGCTCTGTGTGTGTTCTCTCTGAATACATTTATTTTCTTTCTTTATTTTCTTTTTATTCAGTAAGTAGGCCGTACGGGTACTTTTACACGTCAAGAATCTACCAGCGCTTCCCAAGAGACACTGCTGAGAAGAAACGCCGCAAGAAACTCAGCTTCGCTTGATAGCAGTTATACTGACCCTCTGACCTGGGGGCTATTTTTTTTTAAACTTAATTTTCTATGCAACTAGGTCCTTGACTAGCCAAAATTTAAAGTTTGTTTGTGATTAATTTTTGTAGTTAATTAATTCATATGACACCCCACTTAATAATCAAATCACTTCATTTTTTTACCCAAAATTCTACACCCCTTTTCATTAATTCATAAAATAGATTTCATTTTTTTTTTCATTAAAAACAGATGCGGGAAAGCAAGTTGTACAACTATACCTAATTTCTAGTTGATAGCATTTGTATTTGCTAAGAAAACCGACAACCTGGGGTGTTATTCTCTCAAAACCAACGGACGGGCGGACGAACGAGCGAAATCGCAGCGGCGAGTTTAGATAGTCCCGTCAGAGCGAACAAAATAAGATTTTAGCGCGTGCGTATTGTGTTTTCTTGAAATTGGCCGGTAGGTTTTTGTACTAGAAATGAAAACACAATTTATAGTGTATATCACATAGTTTAATAACAATTCACCTTCGAGTTATCAACTTAACGGAAAAAAGTGGCCACCTTTTCCCGTTAAGCTAGCTGACTACTCAAAGGGTAATTGTTATTAAAGTTTGTTACGTATCCCATAAATTGTGTTTTAACTTGCGGTACAAAAACGTATCGTCTGATTGCAAGGAAATTCTTTAGGTAATTAGAAAACACAATAATAGTAATGAGGGCGCCACTGGACGCTCGACGTTTGCTCGGTGCAGTCTTAACCTCGCATTAACGCATTCACTGCCACCGACGCATATATGCGTTCATTGTCATACAAGTTTGTTCCTAGGCCACGCCCCCTGGCAGTGAATGCGTTAAATCACGCCTGTTTCCCAGAGGTCGGCAGAGACCACTTCTTTCCACTTGCTACGATCTTGACAAATTTATTTCGCTTCTTCCACATTCATACATCGAGTCATGCACGCACGTCGGTTTCGGGTACTTAAGATTCGGCCCTTTTCCAGTATTTCTCCGATTTGACTCGAAAAAGTACGCCTAGGGCGGCCCCTTCCGACCCGTCCACTCACTTTCGATCTGTATATCTCTTTCGTCAATCATCTTTCATCCATCCTTTCCAAATGACCGAACCATCGAAGCATGATTTTCAATCATAGTCACTACATCTTCTTTTATTCCATATGTATATGGGTATGTATGTGTTTGATTTTACATTTAATTTATTTAGGCTAAAGAAGACCCGCTGGCTGTCCCAGGAAATAAACCCAGCACATCTAAGTCTGTGGGCATGACGGAGAAGAACGGAGTCGACGCTCTCGCCCCGAGGGTTCCGGCCCAGACCATCACGCAGGTCCGTAGACTTTTATGCACTTTTATGCATTTATTTTTCTTCACGGTTTGTAATATTATACATTTGACGCTCGTACAACAAAAATAAAAATACGTTGAAAAAAAAACTTCTATGGGGAGTACGAGATTTAAGATTTCACTATCTTTCCCCCCCGTGTGGTAGCCGGATTATAATATAGTGCCACTCCGTATCTTTCCGTGGATGTCGTAAAAGCCGACTAAGGTAATAAAGGCGTGTAGTACTGTTAGGCGATGGGCTTGCAACCTGTCACTAATACGCTGGTAAACATCTTCGCCTAAGTGTGCAAAATGTGGTTACAGAATTATCAAAAAGTTTTTATAGTTGTTGGAAATTCTGTAGCTCTGCCTACCCCACTCTGGGAATAAAGGCGTGAGTTTATGTATGTATGTATGTATATCTTTGAAAAAAATAAGTACCTAAATCCACTGTAATAAAAGGTATTTTAAAATAAGTTTCCATAAAAAAATCCATGTTGACATTCACGTCCATTAAGCACAATAACACACAACGAAGGATCCGCAAAACAAGCAGTTACTCAGTTGTTTTTTTTTAATTGGTCTAATATTGTTATCAATTATTATAAACCCTACTAATGTCAATACTATGCACTTTGTTTTATCTTTTTTAGGCTATTAGATTAAAAGTTACACCGTCACAAGTAAGTGTACTACCTAAACTTTATTAAAAAGTTTAAAAATCTGTCTAATAAAATGTTTTACCGATAAATTAACCCAAAATTTCACCCCTTTCAATATGAACAGTTTATCGAGAACCACCCTGTATATCTATGTGTATTTCGAGGTCCTCTAAATAAGTATTTAAAAATCATCCGTGGCCGCTGATAAAAAAATGGCAATATTCTTCAAACAAAACCCAATGCCCTTTCAAGTGTCTTCATTCGGTTTCATATTATTATAAGATGCCGTATTTCGTAAAATCAACAACTTACTATACCCACATGCTACGTGCGTACTTAAACTTTATTTATTTACTTTTTGGAGATAAAACAGAAACAGATAATGGATTACTTATGAACAAATTTACGAAATAGTTTAGATACAGTTGTTTCCTTAAACATATCTCACTAAGGGCCGGTTTTATAACAGTCCGTAAGTATATTTTAGGATCTTTTTGACGTAAATTATACTTACCGGTCACTTTTTGCGTTTTATAACGGTCCGTTAGTTATATTTCAGTAAAATTTTACTCCCGGCAGTTACCGACAGCGATATCATGGTTTAAGCTTAGTTACGGATGGTTATTTTGACACTTGACGTAAATGTGACTTTTAAATATTGTATTTTCCTTAGACTCCGTGCTACAAGACTTAACAAAAAGAGTTAAATATACATATTAAACATGTATTCTTCGGATAGTAGTGATTTAGAACTACTACTAGATTCGTCAGATTCTAGTGCCAGTGAAAATTCTGACCACCGGCGCAGAAGAGTTTTCAAACCGAGACCAGAATATTGCAGCATATTATACGACACCGAATTTAAATGCCGCTTTCGGCTCTCAAAGGAGAGTGTAGAGTATGTGCTAAGGAAGATTGGTTCCTGCTTAACGCCTGCAACTTTGAGGAACTGTGCCCTTTCGCCAACTACGCAGCTTTTGTTAACGCTCCGATTTTATGCCATAGGGGTGGTACTGCTCGCCGCTGGTGATTTTGTCGGCGTGTCAAAGGCTACAGCTTGCGTTACGGTGTGGCGAGTATCAAAAGTTTTAACTTCCTTAAAACGAGAGTTTATAAAAATGAGTTGTTCCAACTCTACCCAAGAAAAATTTTATGACATCGCAAAGTTCCCGTCTATAATAGGTGCAATCGATTGTACGCACATTCGATTGCAATCCCCCGGTGGACCACAAGCTGAGGTATTTCGCAATCGAAAAGGATATTTCTCCCTTAATGTGCAGTGCATTTGTGATGCTGATTTGGTAATAAACAATATTGTTGTGAAATGGCCTGGGTCCTCACATCACTTAATGATATTTAATGCAAGCACCATAAAATCGCAGTTTGAGCAAAATACATTTGGAGCATGTATGCTAGTTGGAGACAGTGGATATCCTCTTAAGAAATACTTGATGACTCCTTTAAACAACCCACAGACTCCAGAAGAAATTTTATACAATGAGTCCCAAATCCGCACAAGGAATGTCATAGAACGTTGTTTTGGTGTTTTGAAAAGAAGATTCCCGATACTTCATCTGCCAATTCGCTTGTCGGTGAACAGAGCACAAGCTGTTATTGTAGCAGCTGCTGTGCTGCACAATATATGTAGACTCTCCCATGACGAACTACCGTTGGACGACGTTGATGATCATCTTAGTTTGAATGAAACATCAGATGATAATGACTCCTACGAAGCTTCAAACAATTCATTGTCAAATGAACTCTACAGGAGAGACTTAATTGACAACTACTTCAGGCAGCTTTTATAAGTGTTGTTTAATAAGTTTGTTTTTGTTTTGATATGTAAGATAGATAATAAAAGTCCAGCTATAATACAATCATTTTATTCCTTTTAGTTTAGTATTAAACAGGAAGTTTTTTTAAAATAACTTCTTAAACTAGGTACTTAACTACTACCTACTTAACTTAAATAACGTATGACACTGGTGAACAACCTGATGCTCAAAAAAATTAAAAATACATCCATTCATGACAAACTAGCCGAATAAAAAATAGAACGCTACAAAGCATTCTATTTTTAACCCCCGACGCATAAAGAGGGGTGTTATAAGTTTGACGTGTAAGTGTATGTGTGTGTCTGTCTGTGGCACTGTAACTCTTAAACGGATGAACCGATTTGGATGCAGTTTATTTTTATTTGAAAGCAGTTTTTCTAGCGGTGGTTTTTAGACATGTTTCATCAAAATCGGCTCCGCCGTTTTAGAGATATTGAAAGGAAAAATGTTCAAAGCCCCCTAAATAACGGCAACACCTACTTTCAGAGCTGATATCTCTTAAACGGGCCAACCAAATTTCATGAAATCTTGCTAAGAACCATCCCAATTAATGTAGCTTTATTTAACAAAAACTTGCGTCCAATTCCGTTCATCCGTTTAGGAGCTACGATGCCACAAACAGACTGACTGCTTTAAATCGGGGGTTTCTTAAATATTAAATTTTAACATAATTTGTTGTTAAAATGAATGACTACAACAGTTGCTAAGTTAGGTTACAGTTTTGTTAAGGTGTGAGAGAGAATGAGAGAATGAGAAATTTATTGATAAAATAAATATTATTTATTCGGCTAGTTTGTCATTATAAAAAATAAAGAAAACCTTCAAAGTGATGACGCTGAGTGAGTGTTTGCTACAAAGCGATTGAGTTTTTTTTAATCTGAATCATCACTTTGAAGGTTTTCTTTATTTTTTATAATTTCTAATTTTGCTTTATAATATTCGGCAATCGCTTTATTACGTTCTATTTTTGATTCGACTAGTTTGTCATGAATGGATGTATTTTTCATTTTCTTGCTAGATTTTAATTTCGTTGATACTGGTCGTTTTAGGTCAGCTGGAGTCCAATTTTTCCAACGACTCATCTCTTCTGCTGTATTAGAGGTTGTTGGTACCTCGGCGTCCTGTGAGACGACTACACAGTCCGCAATCGTAGAGGTTCCTTCTTCCTCGGTCGCAGTGTGCATAACCTGAGCATCAGGTTGTTCACTAGTGTCTGCATCGTTGTCGAATTGGTTGGGTAGCCCAAAACAACTAATAGATGTCAGGCTAATTACTCTGTCAAGAATCGCATCCGGCACGATGGTTGAAGGACCACCGCCCGTCGCCCTAGAAAACAAGAATAAGGTAAAGAGGGATGGTATTAGGTATAAATACCGTACATGAAAGCGACTTTTTTAAATATCCCCAGGTATGAAACTGCTAGTGTTGGCTGTAGTTGCTCGCGACTTGTCTGCATGGAATTTTATTACCGCTATCATACATGATCTAGATACGCATTTGATTCGGGATGATAAATAACTTCTACAGTAGGTACTCGTAAGGCAGTGTCTTTGTGCAGGAGAACATTGGTCCGTTGCCATGTTGCGGGCCGTCTTCAAAAAACCTTCGACTAAGTAAAGCGCTAGTAATTTTACTGTTTTTAATTTACAATTTATACTGAACTTATTATTTTAGACTGTGACAAATAAGAACAAACCTATTATTTATAGTAATGGCAGTGCTTCTTTTCTTTGCAGCTTTTTTCAGGTTGTCCCATTTCAGACGTAATGCGCCAACGTCCCTGAGATATGTGCCGACAGCGTTAAATTTTGTGCACACCCTTTTCCAAGCCCGGTCTTTTTCTGAGTTTGTGGTGACGTCCGTTTTTTTTGATGTAATGATAGGTTCGTCTTCAATCAGACATAATAGTCGAGAAGTCTCTTCGTGTGAAAATTGGCGACTCCGTTTTTTCTATAATACATATGCACAGTTTTAAAAAATATAAATAAATTAAGAGTAATTATTTCAAAGCAAATAATGAAACTTGGTTATCTAAGGGCATTGATTAACATTACATACCTTGGTTTGGTTTTCCATCGCAAACTCACTTCAAGTTTAATTCTTAACGTCTTTATTAAATTTATCATGATTCACGACCGTTTGAACCGAAAATGTCAACGGCACAGATTATAAGATATGTCTGTCAACGGTCTCTCTATATGACAGACCGAATAAAAAATGTAAGTCTATAGACAATTTAGGCTAGCCGCAGACAATAATCCAGCGAAAAAAGGATAGTATTTTTAAGTATCAAGTCTCATTTGTGGCAGACCTAAGGTTTCATAACTAATGTCAAATTTTACGATTCTTTACTTTATAAAACGCTGGGTGGTATAAGTTACTGACATTTGACAAACCATTCGTTAAAATTATTCTTACTGTCGTATATTTGGTCTCAGCTTTTTAAAACCGGCCCTAAGGCCCTGTTGTTTGATCAGTAGTTAAACTAACTAATTGTTAAAATTTGAAAAAGGAATCGAAAATTTTAAGTAATCTCAAGGAAATGTATCAAATTTTCAATTCCTTTTTCAAAATTTAACAATTAGTTAGTTTAACTACTGATCAAACAACAGGCCCTAAGAATATTAAAAAAAAGTTATAGGTAGCAACATGCATTTTCGTAATCGGAAACAAAACAATTTTATTTTTAATAAATACCCAAAAGAAAAACAAAGCTTAAGAATTAATGTGAACATGCAAATTTACCTACTCTTTTTTTTTTAAATGATTAATAGAATAGTGACATCGGTTCTAAACCGAGTACGGGAGCAAAAATAGGCGATTAACTATTTAAGTTCCTGATCGGCGTCGCTCGGTGTGCAATGCACCAATGTAGTATTTACGTAAACTAAAAGAAACAAGTGTAATACGTGTTTATATGAGCTGTCACAGGAATCATCTTTGGTGAAACAGAGTGTAGCAATCACAGTTTACGATATACGTACAGCCTTGTGACAAGTTTTTGATCGATCGATCTGTCTTCAGACTGCGCCGAGCGTACGCCGGATATGCAGTGGCGCCATTACTATTATTGTGTTTTCTAATAAACTAAAGTATTTTCTTAAAATTGGACGGTGTGATTTTGTACTACAAATAAAAACACTACTTATAGGGTATATCACATAGTTTAATAACAATTCCCCTTCGAGTTATCAACTTAACGGAAAATACTGGCCACCTTTTCCCGTTAAGCTGACTACTCAAAGGGTAATTGTTATTAAAGTTAATTACGTATCCCATAAATTGTGTTTTTACTTGCGCTACAAAAACGTATCGTCTGATTGCAAGGAAATTCTCTAGTTAATTAGAACACAATTATAGTAATGAGGGCGCCACTGGACGCTCGACGGTTTGCTCGGTGCAGTCTTAAGCTTAGGGAGCATTTTAATTAGAGTAATGCAGACGGGTCGTGGATAACCGTCATTATTAAACTAAAGCCGGCCGGGGTCACGCCTCGCGCAGGCGCGCCGCGGCGGGCCAACAGTCGACCAAGAGAGCTCAGAGAGGTGATATCCTTAGTGCAACGATGTAACCTTGAAAACGGATCGCATTTTGCCAATGTTACACGCAATCAGGAAAACAGGGTAAGTATTTTTTTAAGTTCATACGTATTTCGTTTGTCGATCCGTTGATAAGACGGCGAGTAAGCGTCGAGCGTCCAATGGCGCCGTCATTATTATTGTGTTTTCTGATTAACTAAAGAATTTCCTTGCAATCGGACGATGTTGTTTTGTAGCGCAAGTAAAAACTCAATTTATGGGATACGTTACAAGCTTTAATAACAATTACCCTTTGAGTAGTCAGCTTAACGGGAAAAGGTCGCCAGTTTTTTTCCGTTAAGTTGATAACTCGAAGGTGAATTGTTATTAAACTATGTGATATGTCCTATAAGTTCTGTTTTTATTTGTAGGACAAAATAACACCGTCCGATTTCAAGAAAATACTTTAGTTGATTATAAAACAGAATAATAGTACGGTCACGAGCGTTAATTTGGGACCCATTGCAAGAAAAATATGAGTGAAGTCGTCAATTACATTAGAGATGTCAAGTCATTTTGTATCTTTTAGGAAACTCAACCTTATTGTTGTAGAATATCAGATTGATTTAGACCTAACGTGGGTACAGTCAACAGCGTAAATAAGTGATCATTTATGTACCTTGTCATTTTAACGTCGTGTTTGAAATGTTATACAAAATAGTGAAACGATTGAAAGCGACAAGGTACGGAAATCATCACTTATTTATGCTGTTGACTGTACCAAATTTAATCTCGTGACTGTACCTACAGTCAGCAGCAGAAGTAGCTACACCCTCCAGGTGCTCAAACATAGGTCAACGTTTCAATCGTCAAAAAGACGCTGGCGGTCAGGCTAGCATTTACTTATGGGCGCTCAGTATGTGACAAATATCTGAACAGTCGATATTCAGTAATCTTTACACACTTTACGAGTCATTGATACCTTAGCTGTCAGAAAACCAATCGTAACTAAGCAGTCAACATGTCAATTATATCTAAACAATATTGAACAAAAAACGTTCACTGCCGACAAATAAGGTCGAATGTTGAATAATAAAATAGCCATGCTAATTTCAGGTAACCGATTTGACAATCATCGAAAACAGTACAGTCTTGTCATCACATACATCTATCTCACATTTTTTTCTTCAATCATTTTGACAGGTGTCTCTCGGTCAACTTACTGTAATAATTTTATTTTCAGCTGAATCGGTGAAACGCCTGACACATACCATAACGATGTGAAGCTGATTTTAGAGTCATTTGTCAAGGGCACGTTGGTCTCAGTAACATTCGTTTGCTTTTCAAAGCGGAGACCACGGGTTCAAATCTCAGTCGAACACGTAGAGAATAGATAGTAGTTCTTTTCGGGTTTAATTTCTATTTTTATTTTGTGCTTTCTTATTTGTTTTAAGTTTGCGAAATCATTAGATTGACGAATAATTTTCCTCATTTTTTTTCAACATAACATTCCTAGCATTTGCAATTAGGAAATCGGGGAATGATAGATGAATCACTGCCGCACTCAGAGACGTCAATTAAATTTAATGCTCGTTTAGTGAAGTGTTATCTTACTCTGTTTCTATAGCAAAGAATGTTACAGCAGCAACTTTAATCAAGCATTAAATTTAATTGACGTCTCTGAGTACGGCAGCTAGTATAGTAGAGGAGTTTTTCCGTTTTAACAGATATTTTTTTGATTATTATTTTTACCTGGGCCGGTATTCTATTTAGGCGGTAAAAACAATATCGTAGTTTTCCTGTTATGGTATTGTCACCTTGTGATTGATGGCTAAAAAATCAAAAGCACTACGATATATTTTATGAATAGTTTTATTTATTACATTTAACTAAACAAAACATTATCTTTCTAACAAATAGACAAGTTATAGAGTTCCAATATATATAATCATAAATAGTTATTTATTTTATAAGGGGTTTTCGGTTTCTTAGTTCAAAAGCGCGTGTAACCCCCTTCAGCGTTGAGGACGTTTTGTAAACGCTCTCTCATGGAATTAACTAAATTTTCACAAAGATTTTTACCTCTGAATGATTCCCATATATTGAACACATGGTTGTTTAAATTTTCACGCGTTCTGGCTTGAGCGGAATCCCATTCTTGTATCATTTTTCCCCACATATTCTCGATGGGATTAAGATCCGGACTCTTTGGAGGCATTTTTATAAGTGTCAACTCTTCTCTCTCGTGCCGAGTTTGAATCCAGTCTTGTACAATTCGACCGCCTACGACAGTTAAAATGAAAACCGATCATTCTCCTAGAACATACTTATTTATTATCTAAGTTTGACACTTGACGATAAAATACTCCTTTAACAAAGGAGGTGTACATACACAAATTCAAGTGCACTCTTAGAAATATACTTACAAGGAAAGCTACCCAACTGTCCGCTCCGATTTGGTTTATTTTAATATAGGTTAGAGAGTAGTCTAAAATAAAATAACAGACACGTATTTTTTTTAGCTGCTCAATCTCAACCTTTACGGAAAAAAAATCCTCCAATGGATGTGCTGAAAATTGACTAAACCCTTTAACTACTACTTATAAAAATAAAATAAAAAAACCCAGTTACCTACTGGTTTGATTATGTTTAAGAACATGTAAAAATAATTATCACATGTTTTGTTATTTTGGCTCAAACTTATTTTAAAAAAATACCGAGGAAAGTGTATCTTCGATGAGAAATATATGCCTGGCTTTGAAGGGTTGAGAACAGGTTGAGATTGGGCTGGTTGGGCAGCTAAAAAAAATACGTGTCTGTTTTTTTAAACTACTCTCTATCATATATAAAAATAAACCAAATCGGAGCCGGACAGTCGGGTATCTTTCCTTGTTAGGTTTTATGACGTCAACTCGTAGCTTTGTTGCAGTTTATTTTAAAAGTTAATTAGATAACATTTTGATGCTTAGTTACCATTGAAATAACAACTGCTTAGCAACCGATGGCACCCTGGCAGTTGACTTACGTGATTGGCAGAGTGTGTAGGTATTAATGACAGCAGCTTGAATTTGAGTGCTTAGTTACCACTGACTTTCTAGCCGTTATTGTCATTGTGATTAAATAAAGGTGTATGTATAAAAGAAAACCTGAGTAGTTGAGATATATGTAAACGAACTGAAAGCCTACGTGAAAATGGCTACTTAACTGTCAATAATTTTGTGACGATTCAAGTGTACCTATATGTTTTTTTGGACACCTTGGCCGCTCAGGTATATGTGCTGCTGACTGTACCTAATGAACGGACACTGGACGCTTGCTCGGTGCAGCCTCATGATAAATCAATATTTTAGAGTGCACCGCGCGTCTAGTGGCGCCCACGTAACTATTATTGTGTTTTCTAGTAAATTATTTAGTTATATTTACCCCCTTGCTAATAAACGTTAAATAACTGTGGTATATGTATACAATGTTTTGTCGTTTTCTATCAAATTCAAATGTCATAATGACAGATAAAGACAAAACTATGTATTGTATAGCTATACCACCGTTTATTAGTAAGGGGGTTAGAAAACATAATAATAGTCATGAGGGAGATCTGATCCAGGGTCTGAAGGGATGATCGAGATTAAGGACCGTATTAATAAACTAATCTCAACTCTAATGCTCGTCTCGAGATGCGTCAAAAATGACAGTATTCTATGGTTTGACGTTTACTTTGACGTATCTTGTGGCAAGCACCAAGATGAGTTTATTAATAGGGCCCTAAGACCGATTGTTTTATTCCTTTTCCCGAAGCTGCCTTAAAATTTAACGTTGTAAACAAATACAATTATGACATTTTTGTTTCAGTGAAAATGGGAAAGCGAAAACTTAAATATTATAAATTGAAATGTGGCGTTAAGTATCAAAAAAAACGACTTCTCGCTTCTCTAAATCGAGTAAATGCTTCGTCCGGCAACTCGCTCACCCACTTCACCCAGGTATTTATAATCCTTAGATGTACGAAAACATAGATCCCGCGTGTAGCCAAATGTCAAGCGTACCGTTTTTCTTCTGTGTACAACACAACTTGTAGCCAATATTATTGATATACCGTACATCACTGACCGCAAAATTACGCACACTAATGCAGAGTCACTCACTAACACACCTAAAGAGTGGTACACTTTTTAAATCCAATCGAAAGCGGTCATATATAGACGACCCTTTTAACGAAGGACATTTGTAACAGGTGCGAAGAGTACTATTGTATTAGCCGTTTTTATACTCGCCCCTATACTTTCCTACCTCTATGATAAAATATAATCAGTGTTTTTAAAATTTCGTTTTTATAGTGTACCACTGAACAATGCAAGAATTTAGCCAAGTCTAAAACAGGCTTAAATACAATACGTAAATGATCTCTTGCTGTAGTGGTGTACAAAACTAATATGGAGTTTACGTCAAATTTCAAATATAGAATGTCGAACGGTCTATACAGATGTGTTAGAGTAAAACACACTTACCGATGTACCTGCGCAGATGACGTTTTTTCCATGAGCGGGAACCAGTCAGCATGATCCACGCGTTGCGCGGTTGTATTCTGTGCTATTATTGGTTATTAGTGACGCCATGTTGACGCGCGCCCGCGTGGCATTCAGTCAGCTGTCAAACGTGCGTGAGTGATATGGAAAAAAAAGATGCAATAATTTGCACCTTATAACTATCACGTACAAGTCTGATCGTGGGTTTTAACCATGCTTTCGGAAATCATCGGAATCGTAGTTCGTGTCGCGAACGAAGATTCACGACACGACATATAAATTGTGTTCTACTGTACAACTACATGCAAATAGGTCATTTACTCAAGTTTTTCACCTAAACACGCTTACCCAGAAAATGCCTATTCACTCTTGTCTTCAAGGTTATATGATTCCGGGAATACAGACGCAGCGAGAGCGTTCCACTCCTTGGTAGTGCGAATAAGAAACGACGCAGCTGCGTGCGAACCATTGGGTATTCCACTACATGTGGATGGAAACCTTCCCGGCGTCTAGACATTAATATGCCTAGGCTGTCCGTCCATCCGTCCTAACTTTAACCAGATTTTTTTCAGAATATGCGGTAAAATATTACGGTGAGTGAAAAGTCAGAGAGAAATGTGGAATAAAAGAAGATGTATTGACTAAGATTGAAAAGGGCATGCTTCGACAGTTCGGTCATTTGGAAAGGATGGATGAAAGAAGATTGACGAGAGATATACAGATCGAAATGGACGGGTCGGAAGGGGCCGCCCTAGGCGTACTTTTTCGAGTCAAATCGGTGAAATACTGGAAAAGGGCCGAATCTTAAGTACCCGAAACCGACGTGCGTGCATGACTCGATGTGTGAATGTGGAAGAAGCGAAAGAAATTTGTCAAGATCGTAGAAAATGGAAAGAAGTGGTCTCTGCCTACCCCTCTGGGAAACAGGCGTGATTTAATGTATGGCGAGTTTTTTCATGTTTTTCATGTTTTACGTACTCAGCCACTTGGATCCATTTCCAGCAACTGGTGCACGTTGCGCTGATGCAGCATAAAGAGACCAGACCGCGGCCGAGATTTCTTGTATTCGCGTAATACGGACTTCACACATCGACTTTAGCACCTGTCTTTAGAATTAGCTCGTAATTAATCGTGTAATTTCCTAATTAAAGGACCTTTATTTTACATCTTGTTTTTTCTCGAATCCTCTGACTCCCAGCACTCTTAAGTAGGGGTCCCGTACAAGAAACGTATTTTTATTTCTGTTAACAATACAAGCGTCAAATTATATCAATTTTAGTACGAGCCCTGAAGAAAAACAACGAGTTCTCCAATCCCAATCACCAACAACTCCGTCTGCGCAGGCGAACGTAAAATTCAAAATGAATTCAAATTTAGAATTTGTAATAAAATTGCCAGAAAGAAAATTACCGTGACAATCGAATGGAACATCGTGGGGTTTTAGTCAGTAAAAGTCTGATATAACCCGTCGCTTTCCCCAGGCGATTGGTATCCATGAGGATTTCCTCATGTAAAAAAAAGCTTTTATTACATTACATTACCCAAGGTAAGGTGGTCAAAGTGATTAATCATGCAGTTTTAATAACATTGCCCACTTGCATACAGATCGGTAATTATTCATAGTGACCGGAGTTACAAAGGGGCTTAATTCCGTCTTACCCAAAGATTAAGACAAATCAATCGAATAGTCAACTGTTCTTCTGTTTCAGACCACACCTGAAGCCTCGCCGACTCCCGCCAAGAAGGCTAAGCTGGCACCGGTGAAGACTCCGGGGACAATCCTGCGCAATACCTTGCAGTTCCCTCGCAAGCTTCCTTCAGGTGAGTGCCAAAATATAAGAAAGAAAGAAAAGAAAAGAAAATAAAAAAAGCAAGAGTAAATGGGAATGTTGG
Source organism: Acleris laterana (assembly GCA_963966035.1). Classification (NCBI taxonomy): domain Eukaryota; kingdom Metazoa; phylum Arthropoda; class Insecta; order Lepidoptera; family Tortricidae; genus Acleris; species Acleris laterana. The sequence goes on from OZ014464.1 coordinate 9,599,567, forward strand.
AAGGGGAAGGCCAAGGCGAACGTTGCACGATCAGATCGGGGAGTGACGGGCACGTATTAAGAAAGGGCCAGGTCTGGTGACTCTGGAGTATGATGAGACTTATGAGGATGGAGGAAGCGACGGAAGTTGGTCTGGATCGTACCAAGTGGAAGTGGTCTCTGCCGAAAGAGGCGTGATTGTATGTATGTATGGAAAAAAAGTGGACTTGTGCACTTATAACGTATAGGCTGGGTTTCCGCTAGAGCTGTGCAAGGAAAAATCCACCAATACGAATAATTTGGTTTTTTAAACCTCACTATCGCTTAACTGCCTCAGTCTGCCTCGCAGGGCTTTGGTAGAAACGCAACCCTGTACTGAAACAGCCGGCGTTTAAAATCAATAGGTTAACATGTTAAAGACATGGTTTTGGCTCTTGTCCCACTGCCGGCGAGAACCGAATAGCTAACGATTATTTTCTTGCTCAAAAAACAAACAAAAGTGTCTCTAAAACAAACGCCAAAACTCAGAGGACTTAAGCCCTTATGTATGCTCAGCGTTTTTTACTAGTGTCGGAGATATTGATCATTTTAATCTGAATTTTTGTAATTACCCAAATTTAAAAAAAATAACAAAAAAACAAGCGAATGGGTTTAAAAACTATGCGGATTCGTAATGATTCCAATAATGTAAGATACCACTGAAATACTTATGAAATCAAAGATTTTTCGTGACATGGACATAAGGGAAAATTACAAAATTCAGATTAAAATGAACAATATCTCCGAAACTAATTAAAAAATTGGTTTTAGGGCCACCCGGTAACTATATCCCGTGTCAATTAAAGAGACACATAATATTATAGTTGAACGCTGGCTGTTCACACTGCCGCCGACGAGAACTCTTTCCACTAGTGTGTCTGAACAAAAGATCATTTTGTCTTGATCGTTAACACTATTCGCTTCCCACTCATTGTTGACGTTGGGACAAATCCCTTTACCGAGTGGAATTGACCGGTTCTCTGTCGTTTGCCCGAAACTCATTTGCCATAATTCTATCACTTGCCATAATATTCATTCGCCATAAAGGCATTTTTTCTGAAATCGTGAACTATTCAGAATTGTTGTAAAACAAACCTAACCTAACCTATTGGGCTCTATACGTTGGCATGTAAAAATTACCTGAAAGGTTTAGTTTCAGAAAAAATGCCTTTATGGCAGATTAACATTATGGCAAGTGACACAATTATGGCAAATGAAATTCGGGTAAACGAAGTGATCCGGAATTGACCAGCTATCCTGGTCCCCAGACCTCGGAGACAAGATCCTCGCCGCGGCAACGACCATCCGTGAGCCCAAAACCGTCTGCTGCGTCTTCGGCTGCAGGAACAACGAGCTGGAGCATCCGCACTTGAGGTTCTTCGAGTTCCCCAACGACCAGACGATGTGAGTTTAATTCTAGGATCCTAGTAAAGAAGTTTCTATCCAAAATTACATTTTTGGGAGAAGTTTTTGTTGCCGACTGTACTTTTGTTTACACCAGTGATTCCCAAAGTGGTCCAGGTGGACCCCCGAGGGTCCACGGGAGACTCTACGGGGGTCTACGTTGGGCGTGACAAAAAATGGGGGTCCACAATCGTAAGTGGGGGTGCATGAAAATTAATTTGGTTTCGATAGTGAAGAACTAAAATGTTGGCTTGATTTATCCTATCAATATATAAGCCCCCGATTTAACGGCGCCACATACTTTTAATTCGTCGTTGAAACTCAGCAACAACGCTAGTTTCTATCGATAGATCCAATTTTCACTTTTATTTTTTCGAGATTTAGAAATTGGGAGATAGTAATGTAGCTGCAGGGGGTCCACCGGATCCAGCATTTTTTTTAAAGTGGTCTATGAAACAAAAGAGTTTGGGAACTGGTTTCCACAGTCGTCATCTACTTGTCGAGACGATTCTAACAAGCCCTAACACGACCGGTTTATCATGTGTAATTTAGGAGTTCCTATGGCCACCCTGAGTCTCCATCATCAGACCAGATCGATGGTACTATATTATTGTATTGTCATCAGAACTAAAGGCGAATGCAAATTTTCAGCTTCATCGGAAACCGAGAAGTGGGTCAAATTTAACTTGCAAGATTTTAACCTTACATACATTAATTGTAAGGTACATAAAAGCTTGTAAAAATGGTACAGCGTGGCTATAGTCTAACGCACTCGCACGCAATCTCAATCGGCTTCAAAGCGGAACAATTGTTTTCATGTTGTATGCAGACAAGCCTTCGATTTTCAAAATGAAAACAATTGCGTGTGCGTTAAGCTATAGCTCCTCAGGTCGACTTTACTCGTAATAAAAAAGTGTATACATGTATATGAAGGGAGTATACTAGTCAATAAATACTTTCGATGTTAATTAAAATTATTTTCAACGAGGTTTATTTTAAGCATAATTTTTTGTTCATTATTTATTGAGAAAATAAACAAATTTCTGCTAATGGCTAAAGGGCCACATGATAATTTCTACGTCACAGCTAGTGCTAAACTTTAAAAAAAGCGGTTACAAACGAAATGACGCCATTTCGACCACTAGTCCAAATCGGGCGTAACAAAAACAGGCTAAAAAAAGTATGCTTTTCAGACAAACTTCTATACGCATTTTTTTTAAAACACCTTTTCATAAAAATATTGTTGTCAATTGTCTACCTATTACGATTCATGACTCATGAGATACAACCCGTTGAGAGACAGACAGACAGACAGGCAGCGGAAGCTTAAAATTAATAATGTAAAAAATACAAAAGCTACCTAAATAACGAATGTAACAATACTTTTCTTATAGCAACCCTCCCTATCGAGAAAAACGTCGACCCCTTTACACACAACATCACATCTCCATTAAACTAGAATTCGAAACTTTATTACATACCAGGGAAAGTCGTATTTGCTCTAGCAATCACATTGCAAATACGTCAAATTCAACACTCTTAAATCGTTTCTAAATACATTTAAATAACGTCGTATCTCCAATTTAACTATACTAGGATTCTCAACTCTGTTACTTACAGTGCAAACTCCACTGTAACGTTTTGTTTAATTGTATTCTGTTGTAAAGGTCAGGATAGGACTTCACGACCTTGTATTCCCCTCGAGCCGGGATGAACACGTGCTTTATTTTTATTTAAGTAGTCACGTGAGGGTGCGTGTGACTTGGTCCGCGTAGAAGCTGTTTAAGTTTTGAAAACAATGAAAATATACTAGAAATTGTGGTCATCGTATCAGATAATAGCGTAATACTAGTTTATCTACACACATATCGTTCAAAACCCGTAGGAAATGACCAGCATTATTACAATCAATTTTACTATAAGAACTTTCTTGTCTGTGGTAATAGGTAAAATCTGTACTGTAATGTCATGAGTTTAAATTTGGAACAGCTGTCAAAACTCAAGACCATTGAGACCCTTGCAGGGTGTCACATGTATACCTATTCCTGTTTGTTCCACCTTGAATTGTAATGTGATATGCAATAAATAAATGATGATGATGATGATGATGACCCAATACTAGTATTCATAGATATTAAAACAATCGACTCGAAACGCCAATTGAGTATGTTTTTTTTAATATAAACCGCACGACATTTGTTCTCGAGTGACTTAAGAATAGGAACATCATTCAATTGTCTATAAAAAAAAAAACTTTCGTCTTCACTGAGGTTCGAATTGCCGCCATTATTGATGTCATTTGTTTGTTGTTTTTTTGCTGTTACGAAAGTAGGATTGTGAAAAGTTGTTTGTTTGTAATAATATGTTTCTGTATTTGTTCAAATTAATATTTTACTGCATTATTTTTATATCTGAAGTATTTTTTTAAACTATATTTTATAGGAAGCGTTGCAGGTCATTTCTCTATGGGTTCTGAACCCATCTTAGAGTACTTATGAAGTGTGTGAAGATAAAGTAGTGTACGGTTTTACACCGTACAGGTATTTTTGCTAACATCGCGCCCTACTTTTATTAGTCATGTAGACATGTACGTAATCATAATTATTACTAATATTTAGATTCTAACGCACTTCACAATACAACGTCAGAGACGCTTGACCTAGCCGTTGAACTGTAACTTCTTATTTAATAAACGTATTAACTTTATTATCTTTAACTTTCAAACTATACTTTATGTAACGAGCCGCACTGAAACTCGGTAAAGCTGCTACATAAATTGGTCCTTCGAGCCGGATGTGTTTGTTCATTTGTTGCGGTGGCGTTCAGTTTGCTGGCCTCCCACAAGCGGGTCTCACCAGTGAGCTGAATAGACGCACTTACCGTGACGGTAGGGCAAACGCACTGGATAACTGCAGAAAAGAAGATCGCGGAAACTTCGTTGTCTCCTTGTGTAGTGAACAGCAGTGGATCAACGGTCTGCTTATCGAACGGTAAAGGCAAACTGCCAGGAATACAGTTCCAGCCTTGAAGTATCTTTCTGCTAATAGCATGGCATTCACGGGAAAGCATCAATTTGGCGAAGGCAGCCGACCAGCATCACCAGCTGGGGCTAACTGGCCGAACTTACTTCAACAACAAAGTGAATGTTTTGAGGCGATAAAAGTACTCAAATCTAACTTCAAGAAGGATGGCCCCTCCAGAAGAACAGCTGAGTACTTAAAAAAGCGTTTAAATACTTTAGAAGGTCTTTGGGTGGAGTTTGTTGCCAAAGACGACTTGTTGAAGCAGATGGAGAATAAAGAGAGCGAATACTTCGTGGATGACATCTTCAACAAAACAAAAGTCACGTATGAGGCTTTAAAGCAAGAAATAATGACGTCAAATCTTGCATTATCTCTTGGGATGCGGACAACTCCGAAGAAGATGGATGGGAACGTCCCTTCTCAGAGAGGGACACTGACTGAGATAGTGCAAAAGGAAGCCGGCGCAGCTTCCGGGAGCAGTGAAGTACTAACTGAAGAGAGTAGAGCTACGTTGCGCCAACAACTTTTGAACTTTAACGCACTAGAGAGAGCCATTTCAAAAATTGATTTAGTAAAAATGGATGAGAAATGGGAGCTAGAAGACAGTCTTAACACCCTAAAGGCAAGATGGAATGCCATAGACAAGCTGCATTGGGAATTGAACTTCGTACTTGGAGAAAACTTGCCGATCTACGGTAAAGAGTACTCCAAGTGGGAAAACGCTTACGACACTTTGAAGAAAATTATAAGCAAGAAAATTTGGGCGAGCGCACACTATAAAGAGTCGACACCAAGAATGGAACTCCCCGAATTCGACGGCAACTACAGCAAATGGGTGTCCTTTAAGGATTTATTTATAGAGACTGTGCACTCTAACCCGTTATTATCAAAATCACAGAAGATGCAGCATCTTAAAGCGAAACTAAAAGGCGACGCAGAGAAACTTATACAACATCTTGCGATCAGTGCGGAAAATTACGACTCTTGCTGGGAGATAATACAACACCGCTATGAAAATAAGAGGCTGTTATTTTCCTCATATATTAATACCCTATTGGGCCTCAATATGATTCAACAACCATCTGCATTCAACATTAAGAAAATGCACGATACTATCAAGGAATGCGTCAACGGTTTAACAAATTTGGGGCTCGACATATCAACTTGGGACCCTCTTCTCGTTCATCTATTGCTGCCGAAACTCGACACAACGACCTACAACGAATATGCTCATGACATGAAGAACCCGAGGGAGTTACCGGCCCTTCAAGAACTGATTGATTTCCTGGAAGGAAAATTCATTGCATTTGAGTCCATGAAACATAATCAACAAAATCATAATAGCCACAAGCCGGAAAATCTACCGAAAAATCAAGGAAATTGGTATCAAAAACCGATACTGAAGAGTTTCAACTTTCAAAACAAGTTTCACGAACCAAGAGCAACGACCTTTAAGAAGCCAGAAAAATGGACCAAATCACACTACACTACATTCAAATCATGCCCACTCTGCAAAAAAGGGCACGTTTTAATGTATTGCGGCACGTTTTTAAACATGGATGTTGCAACAAGAAACGAGAGCGTAGCTAAGTTGCAAGTATGCCGAAACTGCTTGTTTAGATATTAACGGGAAAGAATGTGTGTCAAACAAAAACTGCAAACTTTGCGACAAAGCACATCACACACTGCTTCATAACGCAAACATGGAAAACATCAAAGGTCATCAACAACAAGCGAATCAACAGCCCTCAACTTCAACTCAACGATCAGCACATCACGTGAACACTGACATCGAAGAAGTACTACTCACCACCGTCAAACTGATGGTTGTTAACATAGAGGGAGCGCACGTGACTCTACGAGCACTACTAGACCAGGGATCGCAAGTGTCCCTAATATCTGAAAATGCTGCACAAAGACTTAGGTTGCCTCGACGTAAACTAAGCGCAGTCGTATCTGGAGTTGGATCATCGGAAGGGTATAGCAAGGGTTGCTTATCAATTGAATGTAAGTCAATACACTCAACAACTTACCGTCGACAACCCTCAAAAACGCAAAATGGGATCATTTGGAAAACTTGAAGCTTGCCGATCCAGATTTTAACATCTCAGGGCCTATAGATATCTTACTGGGAGCAGATGTTTATTCTCAAATAATTGTGGATGGAGTATTGAAGCGGGACACCGACGCTCCAGTAGCACAGCAGACAAAACTAGGGTGGATAATTTGTGGCAACGTAAAAAGATTCAACTGCCTCGTGGTGGTCAATGAATTACAAAACTTAACCAGGTTTTGGGAAACAGAAGAGATCAGCTGCTCCAACGAATCTACGGACAGCGACGATTACTGCGAGAAGCACTACGCCCAAACTACAGAACGTTTAAGCACGGGTGAATATGTCGTGAAAATGCCGTTAAAAAGCGATATAGAAATGAAATTAGGGAAGACTAAACCACAAGCGGTTTCGCAATTTCTTCAGCTGGAAAAGAAGATGGCTAGACAGGAACATTTCGCCCAACGATATAAACAATTTATCACGGAATACCAAGAACTAGGTCACATGAAACCGGTAAAGGGGTCAACGTCCTCTGGTCTTCAAGCCTACTTACCCCACCATGGAGTAATACGGGAGGGATCCTCAACTACAAAGCTGCGTGTAGTATTTAACGGCTCTATGAAAAGTGACACTAAATACAGTTTAAACGATTTGATGGAGAGAGGACCCAACCTACAAAAGGACCTCGTAACGTTGATCCTCACATGGAGAAGCTACAAATATGCGCTTACAGCGGACATTGAAAAAATGTTTAGAGCAATCCGACTACATGAGGATCAGCAGCCGCTTCAGAAAATAATTTGGAGGTCGGCGCCACAAGATCAACTACAGGAAATGCAGCTCTGTACCGTAACATACGGAACCAAAGCGGCCCCCTTTCTAGCTATGCGTACACTAAAACAATTAGCTCAAGAAGTCAAGATGAAGGTTCCGCTTATCCCGCAGCGGAGAAAGCGCTAAGCAATCAATTTTACATGGACGACGTGATAACGGGGCATAACACAATCGACGGCGCACAAATATTACAAAAACAACTATATGACCTACTGAAAAAGGGTGGATTTACTTTAAGAAAATGGGCTAGCAATGACCCAACGGTATTAAGAAATCTCGCAGAAGAAAATAAAAGTAATCAAGAAATATTTAACTTTAGTCCCGATGAAACAACGAAAACGCTTGGCCTTGGGTGGAATAAAACTGAAGACTCATTTTGCTTCGACTGGGAACTACCGGAAGCTACAAACAAACCCTGTACGAAACGTAGGCTGCTCTCAGACATTAGTAAGATTTTCGACCCCCTCGGCTGGCTGGCGCCAGTAACTGTGCACACCAAACTGCTGTTTCAAAGGGTATGGAGCAGCAACATTGGATGGGACGAGCCTGTCACGGAACAGATCGCCAAGGAATGGGACGCAGTACGCTCTCAATTACAACTAATCAAAACTAAGACGATCCCAAGATGGATAAACTGCGTGAAAAAGGAAATTGAACTACACGGCTTTTGCGATGCAAGCGAGAAGGCGTTCTCTTGTGTCATATATAGCAAAACTACTAATGAACAAGGCGAGATAACTATTACGTTGCTAACAGCTAAAACAAAAGTTGCGCCACTCAAGACAAAGCCCACACTGCCACGATTAGAGCTCTGCGGAGCCCTATTATTAACGAAGCTTATGGCGAAAGTGAAGAATGCTCTTTATGACCAAAAACTGAAGGTTTACTGCTGGACAGACTCTCAAGTGGTACTCGCATGGCTACAGGGTAGTAGCACGAAATGGGAACCCTACATAGCGAACCGAACGACCATGATAAACAATGTAGTCCCCGCCGTGCAATGGAGGCATGTGAAATCTAAAGAAAATCCCGCCGACTGTGCATCAAGAGGGCTTTTACCCGCACAGTTACTAAATTTTAACTTATGGTGGAACGGCCCACAATGGTTGATAACATGGGCGGAAAACAAACCTACAAACGAAGAAATATTTATAACCAATGCAGAAAAGGTATACGAGTGTCAAGTAACACGCAAACAATGCAATAGCCAAGTCATAATAAAAGATATATTACAACGATGCAGCACAATGGCACGCGCCATTCGATGTGTCGCATGCGTGTTACGTTACATAACAAAGTTACGTAACAAGTCCAAATCAGCTGATAGAACTCAGCCTACTATAGACGAATCAGCTGATGGAACTCAGAATACCATTGACGAACTGAACGAAGCAACTCATCGTATCATCAAAATAATCCAACAGGATAGCTTCCCCGAAGAAATAGAAAATCTGAGCAACGGAGATCTAGTAAACAGAAAGAGCAAAATTTTGAATTTAACACCATTTCTTGACCATGAAGGCATTTTACGAGCAAGGGGACGGTTAAGCCACTCAGCCCTTCCGGAGGAAACAAAGTACCCCGTCATACTCCCGCACACTGGACGCCTTACGGAACTTATAATCGGGGACGCCCACAAACAGGTGCTGCACGGAGGAGCACGCCTAACGCTCGGACAAACGAGGCAACAGTATTGGATCATAGGAGGAAACCGAGCGGTCAAAGGCTTCCTACAGCGTTGCGTCATATGTCTACGATTCAAAACCATGAAAAATGAGCAAATAATGGGAGACTTACCGAGACCCAGGGTAACTCCATCCCGGCCATTCACGCATACAGGCGTGGATTTCACAGGCCACGTGGATATCAAACTGAACAAGGGCCGAGGTATAAAAACATGCAAAGGATATATTGCTATATTTATCTGCTTAGCGACAAAGGCTGTTCACATCGAACTAGTATCCGACCTAACTTCTCAAGCATTCTTAGCTGCCCTGAAGCGCCTTTGTGCCAGAAGAGGCACTCCGAAACATATTTACTCAGATAACGGAACTAACTTCAAAGGAGCTGCCAAAATTTTACAAGACGAATTCAAGATGTACGAAACATTATCCTCGCCCGAGTTCTTTAAAGAAGTAAATAATCTTCAAATACGATGGCATTTTTTATGTCCACGATGGCCATCAGCAGCTGGAATCTGGGAAGCAGCAGTCAAGTCGATGAAACAACATTTAGTTAGAAACCTTAAAAACGAAAAATTGACATTTGAGCAATTTACTACCCTACTAGCTCAGATCGAGGCTTGTCTGAACAGCCGACCGCTGTGCCCGCTTACAGAGGACATAGAAGATCGGATTACATCAACAAAGATATCCAACACTGGAATAATCGACCTTAATGACGGATGCATACTTCAGAAAAAAGACTCAACTTTATACGCTTATAATCACTTTGGAAGTACCTTGAAACTGGAGCCAGATATACCAGGAGCACTGGATGTAAATCTTAACCTTCAGGAAGATGTAACATTTAATCTTAGCAGCATTTGGGTACCGCCAATGAAGTACAATCAAAGCAGGGAACATGACCTACTGGATAAGAAGTTGGAACTTCTTAAACAAAATGAGAACCTGCCAATCGCCGATATAAGTACCCACGACATTCACCAATATCTCGTCTTGTATTTACTGGTGGTGGGAGCCATCGTGGCCGCAGTCTATATTCTCGTCAGACGCTGTCGGCAAAGAAGTACTTCGATTACCAAGCCGTCAGATCCCGAGGACCCACAGGTGCCACGAAACGAGACAAAGAAAAAGAAGAAGCTGCACGTGTCTGCACGGGCTGGCCAGCCGCAGAAGGAAGAACATGAGATGCAAGAAAAGGAACATCCCATATACCAAAAAATTCGACATTCTAAACGAATGTTCAATTTGGATTCTGAATAAAATATTTTATTTGTAATTGTACAGGTTGAGTCTCTTTGACAATGTCCGTTTGTCTTAATTATCTTGGCTAGCCCTTGGCAGCATGTACGGTTTTACACCGTACAGGTATTTCTGCTAACATCGCGCCCTACTTTTATTAGTCATGTAGACATGTACGTAATCATAATTATTACTAATATTTAGATTCTAACGCACTTCACAATACAACGTCAGAGACGCTTGACCTAGCCGTTGAACTGTAACTTCTTATTTAATAAACGTATTAACTTTATTATCTTTAACTTTCAAACTATACTTTATGTAACGAGCCGCACTGAAACTCGGTAAAGCTGCTACAAGTAGTGTATGCAACTGTACATAATAAGGCCTTAAAACAGTCGTGTGATCGTCTCATTATGCATCAGTTGCATAAACTACTACTACGTAATGTAGATTATGCAGAGTCGCGTACAATACTTTATCTACTTAACAGCTGAAATGTAATTTCATTACTTTATCGAATATTGTAAATGGTAATGAGATCCAAAGGAACTTCCAAAATTAACAGCTGTCATCGCTGTCACCTACTACCACAGGTAATGCTGGTCATTGCCTACTGGTTTTGAACGCATAATAGAGGACTTATGGTATATGTGTGGATAAAGCACTTTGCAGGTGTATTTGAAGTTAAATCGTAATCCTAATCTATATGTAACCTTTTGCTTGTAAGCATGATTTTTATCAGAACTCGTTTTCAAAAAAATCCTATTGCGGAATCACAACCGCAGACGGCAGCATTTGCTTCTTTTGATCGTAAAACAACTTATTTTAAACAGAATAAACCGCTGGCTGGACCTCTTCAACCGAATAGACCTGTTGGGGAAGCTGCGGGGCGTGAAAGACTGCCGAATCTGCGCCGTCCATTTCGACGAGCCAGATTATATCTTAGGAGAGCTGAGCCAGGCTTCCGAGCCTCGGCACTTCCTGCCCAAGAGGAGCTCTAACATCGTGTATGCTTCGTATAGTGGTAATTATCTTGCTAGATGCCGCTTTCGCACTTTAGGTACCAGGGGTGAAGGGGTGAGTAGGAACACAACTTAAAATGAAGCATATGCTACTAAATATATGACTGAAATTATTTCCAATAGACGTAACGTTGTTGTCCATTTAATACTTCGTTTAGAATTATAGTGACCTTATTAGCAAATTTTGGATTTCGAGTTAGGTCTCTACAGTAATAAATTTATGACTCGAAGTCGAACGCTGAAAATTTTGAATTAGGTCACTATAATTCTAAAGGAGTTTGGATTTCGAGTTAGGTCTCTACAGTAATAAATTTATGACTCGAAGTCGAACGCTGAAAATTTTGAATTAGGTCACTATAATTCTAAAGGAGTTTGGATTTCGAGTTAGGTCTCTACAGTAATAAATTTATGACTCGAAGTCGAACGCTGAAAATTTTGAATTAGGTCACTATAATTCTAAAGGAGTTTGGATTTCGAGTTAGGTCTCTACAGTAATAAATTTATGACTCGAAGTCGAACGCTGAAAATTTTGAATTAGGTCACTATAATTCTAAAGGAGTTTGGATTTCGAGTTAGGTCTCTACAGTAATAAATTTATGACTCGAAGTAGAACGCTGAAAATTTTGAATTAGGTCACTATAATTCTAAAGGAGTTTGGATTTCGAGTTAGGTCTCTACAGTAATAAATTTATGACTCGAAGTCGAACGCTGAAAATTTTGAATTAGGTCACTATAATTCTAAAGGAGTTTGGATTTCGAGTTAGGTCTCTACAGTAATAAATTTATGACTCGAAGTCGAACGCTGAAAATTTTGAATTAGGTCACTATAATTCTAAAGGAGTTTGGATTTCGAGTTAGGTCTCTACAGTAATAAATTTATGACTCGAAGTCGAACGCTGAAAATTTTGAATTAGGTCACTATAATTCTAAAGGAGTTTGGATTTCGAGTTAGGTCTCTACAGTAATAAATTTATGACTCGAAGTCGTACGCTGAAAATTTTGAATTAGGTCACTATAATTCTAAAGGAGTTTGGATTTCGAGTTAGGTCTCTACAGTAATAAATTTATGACTCGAAGTCGAACGCTGAAAATTTTGAATTAGGTCACTATAATTCTAAAGGAGTTTGGATTTCGAGTTAGGTCTCTACAGTAATAAATTTATGACTCGAAGTCGAACGCTGAAAATTTTGAATTAGGTCACTATAATTCTAAAGGAGCGACTTGTTCTTATTTGTAACAAGTTATGACTTGTAGGTAAAAAAGATAAAAGATAAAAGACATTTGTTCAGTAAGTAGGCCGTACGGGCACTTTTAAACGTCAAGAATCTACCAGCGCTTCCCAAGAGGAGACACTGCTGAGATGGAACGCCGCAAGAAACTCAGCAGTCAGTCATAGGTTGTGTCCCTAGTCCCTACTTACCCCATAATAACTCACCCCGCTTTACGGTAGGACAAAAGAATAATAACTTCTTGTCATATCGTACGGTCCCGAAAGTTTAGTGACTGACCCATTTCAAGAAAAATATGCTTGAAGTCGTCAATGTCATCAGACATGTCAAGTCATTTGTAACTTTTATGAAACTCGACCTTATTATTGTGGAATGTCAGATTGACTTTGGACCTAGGGTATGGACCAAAGGGCATTGGGTAAATTTGCTTGAAGAATATTGTCATTTTTGTTTTCAGCGGCCACGGATGATTTTGACATAGTTATTTAGAGAACCTCAAAATACACATAGATATATATAATTTATGGCGTTTAATAATATCGGAGCCGAGATATTTAAGATTGAAATGTTCAGTTTTTGGTACTAAAAGTAAGCCTAGGTAAGAATATTAAATATCTCGGCTCCGATGCACTTAAGAGTATTACATTATATAACAAAACATGTTTATTTTGAATAATTCTATCATAATTGACCACTTTTACTAATGGCCGCTCACCTTGAAAATGTATGACTTTTACAAATGACAACACTTTTACCCAAACCCCTTTATGTACTTGTTCATACCGAACTGCTGCCACATCCACACGAGAATCAAAAGGGATGGCTATATGTACTTCAGCACAAAGACCGTGAGATGGAGATTGCGCACGCCTTGATTGCAGCATCAAATTGAAATAATTGCTGTTTACTTTATAACCACAATATAAAAAAAATGGGTTTTTAAGCAACCATATAGAATCGTAAACTATGCATTCTTCAGCAAAGTGTTGTGCATGAGTCTACGAAGGTTTCTGAGTTGGTACGACGCAGGAACGCGCGCAGGGTACAGCTAGTTAAATATACAATTATTGTTTAAGATCGTAGGGTTTCGAAGGCTCAACCAGAAACTTTAGTTGGGTTCATCTTCATTTTCATATTAACCCTGACGTTTTTCCGCAGCGCCAGCAGAGATTCAAATAATCACTGAAGTAAAAGTAGAAAGAGAAGACACCATGGATGTGGAGATACATTTCGAACCGGAAACGCCTCCTGCGGCCTCTTTCAATGAACGTATAATTATACCTAGAGCTCGGACACCTATAGAATTCCAACCGGAAGCGCCTCCTACGGCCAGTTTCAGCGAACGAATAATTATACCTAGAGCTTGGACACCAGCTGTTTGTAGCCCGTCTATCACTCACTCGCGCTCGCAAGGTACTCCACCGACGATCTCAACAGAATTCCAATTGCCAAATATAGTCAGAGTGGAATCCTACAACGACCTTGCTCCTGAGTATCAAAGACAAAAGCGAAAAGAAGCATTCTTGGGAAAAGCTACTATATGCGCTGTCGAACAAATCAATCTAGTGCCGCCGCCTCCTGAAACTACGTCAGTGCACGTGCAAACAACTAAAAAGTTGTTGGATATGATGAACGTCCCTTTGGTAAAGAAATTTAAGGCTGACATCAACGAGATTAACAAAAAGTTGAGACATCATGAGAGACAGTTAGAACATCCCAAAATGAATAAAATGCAGTTCATGGCATTATGTGATAAGTATATGGATGAGAAGATAGCTAACATAGTGAAGTCACACGCGTGTTTGAATGAAAAATCAAAGGGGAATAGGTACAGCCGTAATTTCAAAGCGTTTGCTATCAACTTGTACCTATGCAGCCCGCAGTCCTATAAATTCGTCGAGCAGTTTTTCTGCTTGCCCTCCGTCAACACCATCAAACGGTTCCAGATGCCAGTCAGTTCTGGCGTGAATCCTCATTTAATTGAGTCTTTAAAAGTCAAGGTTAACGAGATGAGTGAAAAGGAGAAAATATGCACAGTATGCTTTGATTACATGGAGTTAAATAAGAATTTGTTCTATGATGTGACCAATGATGCTCTGTGGGGGATACAAGACATAGACCAAGTGATGGGCTCGGAGCCAGCGAGATATGCTCTTTTGATCATGGTTAGGGGCTTGTATACTAAATGGACGCAGCCTGTCTCCTTCGCTTTGGTGTCACATAAAGTATTTAATCCGTTAGTGAAGGAATGGCTGCACAAGATAATAAATCTCTTGTTTGACATAGGGCTGAACGTGAAAGCGTTCACTGCAGATATGGAAACAGCGTTTCTAGATTTCTCTGAGGTATCAGCAACTGAACCATATTTCGAAGTGGGCGGTCGGAAAATATATCACATTTTCGATGTGCCGTCTCTGTTTAAGAGCGCGAGGGATGATCTAGTGCAGTATAACTTCCACTTCGGATTGAAAGTGGTGAAATGGAGTCATATATTAAAGGTGTGTGAAGCCGATGCAGAAGAGGGGTTGCCTTTGATGCCGAAGATTACAGAGAACCACGTGAAACCTGACGACGAATCGAAAAATGACGCTAAACTAGCAATCCAACTGTTTAGTCGTTCAGTGGCAACAGCTATGAACTTCCACGTCGTAGCGAACATGGTTAATAATAAAACGAAAGACACCATAGAGTTCGTAGCAACAATGAACAACCTCTTCGACGTGCTGAACTCGCCAAGAATATCCAGCGGTGATGAATTGGAGCAAACATATAAAGCTACAACGCAACAAGTCAAATTTCTCCAAGAAACTTTGCAGTACTTGCAAATGTTAGAAATCAAAGATAAAGCTGGGAATGCAGTTGAGAAGAGACTGACCTTTGTCACTGGTTTAGTGATTACCATAAAGTCTGTAATGTCTTTGCTAGATGATTTGAATAAAGTGAATTTAAAGGAGATAGCGACGAAGAGACTGAGCAAGGACTGCACGGATGTGATCTTCCGGAGAGTGAGGGAGATGGTAGGGAACTCGTGCGCGAGACCGACCTCCGTCATGTTTGCCAGATGTTTCAGAAGACTGTTTTTAGTCAATCTTGTTAGTGATGCAAAAAAGGGAGGCACTGCAGTCGATTTGAAAACTTCGCTTACTAAAATTTCTGATTATGTAAAGGCTGATTTGGTAAAAGGTGAGAATCAAGATCATAGCAAGAGTTTGAGGGTAGGAGTGAGTGATCACATTAAGCTATGGCCGATTCCTTCGACCGGCTTCATCACTGGGTACCTAATGTGGAAGTGCATTCAGAAGCATACGTGCAAGAAAATGGTGCAGAGTCTATGCATTGACTGCAATTTAGAATCGAGCCCTGAATTGTTGTTGGAAACATTCAAAGCTTTTAAACCAGCTAATATGAAGAAAAAAATGCTAGAACCTCCACAGTTTATTGTAGAATTCGTGGAAAAACTGGACGCCATTTACAATGAATATTACAGAAGCAGTGACATGCAGTCGTACGGTTTTGGTTGGAACGTGTACTTGGCTATGGAGAACGAAACCTTTGATCTGCCGTGCGAATGTTTCCCGTTGAAGTTTTTCAAGATGTTCTTCATTCGACTGAAAATATTTCACACTGTGAAAGAATATAATAGAAATAACAGGCCGTCGCGGCGACGTCAGAAAGTGTGAAGTTGATAACGTTATTTGTGATTGGAAATTGATGATTTAGTCAAGAAATAAATAATACCTCGAAAATAAAGCCTTTGTCTGCTCTACTTAGACCTGGAACCTATGAGAGGACATCCTACCTCCTTATTTCTATCCTTATCTATCAACCACCTCCCCCCCTTCACCCTAAGACCATCGTAATGCCAAAAAGGCCACTAACTGCACTGTAGTAGTTAAAGCATTTTATATTAAATTGAAAATACTTATGTTATTATTATGCAGTTACCCACCTTTTTCAGTATTATGGCTGATTAGAGGACCGTTACAATTTTTTCATCACACTTGCTCGTAAATAGTGTCCTAACATGCTAGAAAAATCGACCGTAAATCCAAAATAATACCCGCGGGCCTTTTTTTTTGCCATTACGTAACTAAAGTGCGTAATAGCTTTTTTTTTAAATATTATACGTGGACTCAAACTATCACAATACGTCAGGACCCCAATTCTTGTGCCATTCGATATGAAGTGTCATTCGAGATGAAATGTCAGTTGCATACAATTTCCTAAAAATCTCGCATATAAACTATTGATCTCGACTGTCACTAGAATCGGACTCCAAACACGTTTGACATTATCTGTGGTAAGTCACAGACAATGATGTAGTCTGCCGCTAATAAGTTAAAAATATGATCTTTTGTCTGATTTTATTTCATTTCCTCGCAATTGTGATGAAAAACATTGTATGTTACACGGGTGGTAAAGGAAATACAAAGCTCGAGTCATTAAAGCCCTCAGCCTTCGGCTTCGGGCTTTAAGCAGACTCTCGTTTGTAATTCTTTCTTTACCACCCTTAATACACAATGTACTATAACAGTCTATGACGTCTAGTGTAAGTTCCCACGACACTAAACCTAGTTCATTATGAGTTCGATAAGATTACCAGATGATATATATAATTAGTCACGTCATTAATGAGGGAACACGAAATGACAATGCTGCAATGCAAAAAAAATGGCAAAGCTTTCTTTTATTATAATTCCCATGTCTAGCACAGTCATGAGATTTAATTTGGGACCCACCTTAAATCCAAAGTCAATCTGACATTCTACAACAATAAGGTTGAGTTTCTAAGAAGTTACAGATGGCTTGACATCTCTAATGACATTGACGACTTCAAGCATATTTTTCTTGAAATGGGTCCCAAATTAACGCTCGTGACCGTATGATAAGGCTACCTAGTTTCGTTTGTTCGGACCCCTAAAGTTTGGTAGGACTCGGCAGATCCTCATTCCTAGTGGCAAGATAAAGTCATAAACAAAATTTCATTGATATCATATTTTGCCTCCAAAATATGCTATTTATCCTGTATTAGAAGCTGACTTAGACAGCAAGATAAATACGAACTTTTCCAACCAAAAACGATGTCGTATGTTTATTACCTACATTATTGATATGAAACCTCCATGACATGACACTATCTAGTAACTTTTGTAGTAAAGTAAAACTTTAGTTGGATTTGAATATTACAAAACTCAACCAATCAGTCAGTAACCATATTCATTTTCATATTAACGCTGAAGTTTTTCCGCAGTGCCAGCAGAGATTCAGATAATGCCTGAGGTAAAAGTAGAACGAGAAGACAGCATGGATTTGGAGATACATTTCGAACCGGAAGCGCCTCCTGCGGCCTCTTTCAACGAAGGTATAATTATACCTAGAGCTCGGACACCTATAGAATTACAACCAAAAGCGCCTCCTACGGCCAGTTTCAAGGAACGTATAATTATACCTAGATCTCGGACATCAGCTGTTTGTAGCCCGTCTATCACTCACTCGCGCTCGCAAGGAGCTCCGCCGTCGATCTCAACAGAAATCCAATTGCCAACGATAGTCAGCGTGGAATCCTACAACGCCCTTGCTCCTGAGTATCAAAGACAAAAGCGAAAAGAAGCATTCTTGGGAAACGCGACCATATGCGCTGTCGAACAAATCAATCTAGTACCGCCGCCTCCTGAATCTACGTCAGTGCACGTGCAAACAACTAAAAAGTTGTTGGATATGATGAACGTTCCTTTGGTAAAGAAATTCAAGGCTCAAATTTGCGACGCTAACAAAGCGTTGAGACATTATGAGAGACAGATAAACAACCCCAAAATGAATAAAATGCAGTTCATGGCAATGTGTGAAAAGTATATGGACGAGAAGATAGTTAACATAGTGAAGTCACACGCGTGTTTAAATGACAAATCAAAGGGGAATAGGTACAGCCGTCATTTCAAAGCGTTCGCTCTCAACTTGTACTTCTGCAGCCCGCAGTCCTATAAATTCGTCGAGCAGCTCTTCTGCCTACCCTCCGTCAAAACCATCAAACGGTTCCAGATGCCAGTCAGGCCTGGCGTGAACCCTAACTTGATGAACGCTTTAAAAGTCAAGGTTCACGAGATGAGTGAAAAGGAGAAAGTATGCACAGTATGCTTTGATTACATGGAGGTAAATAAGAATTTGTTCTATGATGTGACCAATGATGCTCTGTGGGGGATACAAGACATAGACCAAGTGATGGGCTCGGAGCCAGCGAAATATGCTCTTTTGATCATGGTTAGGGGCTTGTATACTAAATGGACGCAGCCGGTCTCCTTCGCTTTCGTGTCACATAAAGTATTTAATCCGTTAGTGA
Source organism: Acleris laterana (assembly GCA_963966035.1). Lineage (NCBI taxonomy): Eukaryota > Metazoa > Arthropoda > Insecta > Lepidoptera > Tortricidae > Acleris > Acleris laterana. The sequence continues at coordinate 9,618,416 of OZ014464.1, forward strand.
AGGAATGGCTGCACAAGATAATAAATCTCTTGTTTGACATAGGGCTGAACGTGAAAGCATTCACTGCAGATATGGAAACAGCGTTTCTAGATTTCTCTGAGGTATCAGCAACTGAACCATATTTCGAAGTGGGCGGTCGGAAAATATATCACATTTTCGATGTGCCGTCCCTATTTAAGAGCGCGAGGGATGATCTAGTGCAGTATAACTTCCACTTCGGATTGAAAGTGGTGAAATGGAGTCATATATTAAAGGTGTGTGAAGCTGATGCAGAAGAGGAGTTGCCTTTGATGCCGAAGATTACAGAGAACCACGTGAAACCTGACGACGAATCGAAAAATGACGCTAAACTAGCAATCCAACTGTTTAGTCGTTCAGTGGCAACAGCTATGAACTTCCACGTCGTAGCGAACATGGTTAACAAAAAAACGAAAGACACCATAGAGTTCGTAGCAACAATGAACAACCTCTTCGACGTGCTGAACTCGCCAAGAATATCCAGCGGTGATGAATTGAAGCAAACATATAAAGCTACAACGCAACAAGTCAAATTTCTCCAAGAAACTTTGCAGTACTTGCAAATGTTAGAATACAAAGATAAAGCTGGGAATGCAGTTGAGAAGAGAATGTCATTTGTCACTGGTTTGGTGATTACCATAAAGTCTGTAATGTCTTTGCTAGATGATTTGAATAAAGTGAATTTAAAGGAGATAGCGACGAAGAGACTGAGCATGGACTGCACGGATGTGGTCTTCCGGAGAGTGAGGGAGATGGTAGGGAACTCGTGCGCGAGACCGACCTCGGTAATGTTTGCCAGATGTTTCAGAAGACTGTTTTTAGTCAATCTTGTTAGTGATGTAAAAAAGGGAAGCACTGCAGTCGATTTGAAAACTTCGCTTACTAAAATATCGGGGTATGTAAAGTCGGGTTTGGTAAAAGGGGAGAATCAAGATCGTAGCAAGAGTTTGAAGGTAGGAGTGAGTGATCACATTAAGCTATGGCCGATTCCTTCGACCGGCTTCATCACTGGGTACCTAATGTGGAAGTGCATTCAGAAGCATACGTGCCAGAAAATGGTGGAGAGTCTATGCATTGACTGCAATTTGGAATCGAGCGCTGAAATGTTGTTGGAAACATTCAAAGCTTTTAAACCAGCTAATATGAAGAAAAAAACGCTAGAACCTCCACAGTTTATTGTAGAATTCGTGGAGAAACTGGACGCCATTTACAATGAATATTACAGAAGCAGTGACATGCAGTCGTACGGTTTTGGTTGGAACGTGTACTTGGCTATGGAGAACGAAACCTTTGATCTGCCTTGCGAATGTTTCCCGTTGAAGTTTTTCAAGATGTTCTTCATTCGACTCAAAATATTTTACACAGTGAAAGAGTATAATAGAAATAACAGGCCGTCGCGGCGACGTCAGAAAGTGTGAAGTTGATAACGTTATTTGTGATTGGAAAATGATGATTAAGTCAAGAAATAAATAATACCTTTAAAATAATGTGTTTGTCTATTCTACTTAAACCTAGAACCCATGAGTGAGGACATCCTACCTCCTTATTTCTATCCTTACCAATCAACCCCCTCCCCCGGGTTGCCGAAGGTTGTGTTGTACATGTACTAAGATCTATAAAGAATGAATTCCTGTCACTGAACTGTACTATTCCGTAAGTTTCTGCTCTTATAGTGCCCTGCCGTTCCAGTCCTCAACTAACCTCACCTAACATAACCTCAAACCCAAGAATAGGTTATAAATCGTACTGTGATGACAGCTGTCAGGATTGACTTCGTAACGGCCGGGTACTATAGTTCATTTAGTAGACACGGAGCAAGAACCGAATAGAGCTGGAAGAGCAGTAGAGCTGTGCCCGCTCGGTCTTTTAAGGAAGCGCTCCGATCTCGGTAAATTTTTAGTTCCTTTAAGTCCTATAGCTCCAGAGCAATTTTTGAGATCGGAGCAGGACACTTTTGAAATAGGTACTATTGGTCTCGTTCACATCGAGTGCGGTGCGCTCTTTACTCGATCGCTTTGTACAACAATTGCTGCTGACCTAAAGGACCGAAGATCGATTAAGATCGTTTACGAAGAACTACCTAGTTCGTTTCGGTCCGTGACGGGAATTCATTTTAATTCTGAGTTCCTGACCGACACAAGCCTACAGAGCAGTGAGTGACCCTGACAGTAAGCTATCTGAATGAATGAGCGCACCCTAAGGGCCGTATTAATAAACTTAACTATAATGCTCGTCTCGAGATGCGTCAAAAATGGCAGCTTTCTAAATCAAATCAAATCAATCATTTATTGTTGTCACATACAGGCACATACATCGAAAAGAAAGGTGTTGTTATTCTAGATTAGTCAGTTCCACATGGACGCCCTGAAAGGGCATTACAATATTTAGGTAGGTCTTGAGAAATTTCATGCATAGAAGTCCTAATTATGTGTTTCACAACAAAAAAAAAGCCAGTTTTTTTTTTTGTTGTGAAACACATAGTTAGGACTTCTAGTGACGGGCTTCTCAGCCAAGATGTGTTTATTATGTTCGTGTTTATTTATAACCTAAGTTACGCACAAAAATCAAGAATCAAAAGGGATGGTGCCTGGAGCCGTCAGTGGCGTTCAATAGGTAGGTAAGGTAGTATTTTCTTAAAAGGACCACCTGTTTATACCTGTTTCGGGTCCCGCTATGCTAAGGGATGGGTCATTATTTGGGCGTTTGTTCCGAATCACTTTCGTGATCATATTCTTGATGAAGTGGTCGACATTTCGATTTTGTTTCTGGTTAGGTATCTAAAATTACGGGATGTCCACGAGTAGCAAATACCCGAAAAGGGCATCAAAATATACGCCCAATTCTTCAAAGATATTTCCACAAAAGCGGGGCGCACAAAAACAAGTCACGGCCGCCGTTTTTGCCGCAAAAAACAAGCAAAAAAACGTATACTTCGACACTCTCAAAGGGATTAAAAATGTATAGGGTATTTTCCGTTGAACAATTAAATTTAGCAAGTAGTTTGGGTCTCATACTACAAGTAGGTATAGAGAAAAATCTGAAAACTAAATTTTTAATTAAGTCACAAAAACCGGGTCTTTATGGAATGACGGTCCAAATTTTGAATCCCGGTGGATTACTCCGATTTTCACTACGAAGCGATAAAGTGAAAAAAAAGTTACAGTGTACACGTAAACGAATGCCCAGCTGATCCATAGGTACGTATTATGCGATCGATTTACCATGGGCATGGCAAAGCACTAAAATGACGTTGGTATAACCTAGGTTAGTTCGCAACTTGCGTCCAAGCCGTTCCGAAAATAGATTCAATCAATACAACGTCAACCGGCACTGTTGCCAGCTCGCGCTCAAAACAACTCTCTATTATACGTATTGTCAATTCAGCTTATTTATACAGAGTTACACAAGCTAAATACAACCATAACGCTATAAAGTTAAAGCAATAAGCTGTGTAGCTTGTTTCGTCGTTTAGAATCTTCCAGAATTATAGCAAGATGTAAACAATTGCTGCGGCCATTTGATTTCATACTTTGTACAGTCGGTTTTGAGTTTGGTTTACGTTGGATTGAGATTTAAATTTAAATATGGCGTGATGGAACAAATGGAGGGAGTCGTGTAAATAATCACGTAGAATGAAATATGGTACAAGTTTGTGTTTTACCGTTGGATGTGACGTGAGTTTGTAACGATTGATAGTTTTTTTGTACGTGTGAGCTCTAGCTCGCTGTTTTTTCAGCGGTAAATGTAACTTTGTACTGGTTAGTGTGCAAAAATCTATGGCAATAGAACCTAGTCATCTCGTTGAATTGCAAAAATACGCTAAAATAGGTCGAATAGCATAGCATGCATGAAGATGTCTAGTATAGTCTGTCAAGAAAGTCATGACATGTTTTTTTCATAGTTAATCCAAAGAGCTAAGTTACAGTACAAAATAGCATAATAAAAAATACAGTGAACAGACTAGGTACTGTTTTATACTGTTAATTTAGCTCTTTGGCTCAATTATTAAAATCATGACTTTCTTGACAGACTATGTGCCAAATTTACACAGATACAGTAGGAACAGGTGTCTAGCTAGGTAACAACAATAATTAGGTAGGTATACTACAAATTGGTAGGTATAAGAGAATATAATTATCCAGCATTAAGGCTATTTATGAACACTCATTCATGATCATGACATGACCGATCATTATTCAAGTTAAAAAAATAAATGCCTTTAATGCCTCGCTCGGCTAGGTACCCTTCCACCAAGCTCGTGACGATCGGACCAAAACTATACCTACCTACCTTTGTAAGTTAGCAATGTTAGCATCAACCTGCCTTAGGTACGTACAAACTTACCTACCACGTCATTTTACTGTTAAACCTATATCAGTCTCGATCGTTTATTGGTAGATTGGTAAGTACAGCTACTCCGAACAGTAAATAAATAAATCAAATACCTACCTACTTAATCAAATTATTAATGATGCATCATCATTACAATATTATCGAAATGATAACCTCCTACGCATATTGCAATCGGTCATGAAAACAAATAATTATGATGATAGTAAAATAAGCAGATACATAACCAAAACACCAAATTATTTCATAGTTTATGGCGGCATTAGCGACATCTATGAGTTCATGTCAACAGTTCCCAAACACAGATAGTCACCGTTACGAGTAACGTAAACCAGTACGTCGAAAATTATCGTTTTTATGGCACCATTAAAATAACGTATTATATAAAATAATGCTTATAATTATAAGGGAGGCTTTTAGAGTAAAAAATATCACGTTTACCTTGTTCGGCGTGCTGTATTTCCTTCAAAAATTGCATGTAAAAATTGTTATGTTTACGACTTAGATGCGACTTTATGTTCGTCACAGTGGTTTTATACGAGAGTTCTTTATCACAATACTTGCATTTAGCGATTTTCAACTCGTCATTGCTAATAAAATGATTCCAAATAGGTATATTGTATTGTCTCGACATTTTAAACTTGTATAACCTAAAATAGCGCACGAAATAACGAGCGGCGATCACAGACGCGTAACGTTAACTATCGCGGAATATTTTCAACGTTGTAACGTTGTTTTTCTTGTTATAGTAATAGCGAACTTAATATCAACAGATAAGATCCGAATTGGCATTTTGCGTGTGGCGGTTTCTGGAACTAACGTTTACCTGACAATTTTGACAGCACAACTTGGCATATGGATGACGTAGTTCTCAGTTGTTCCGACAGAGGGCGCTGTTCCTAAAATTATGACAGCGTGCATAGATATGATTAATGTAAAGATGTGTCAATGGTTTTCCATTTTTTTGAAACATTCATTTTCGTTTATCAATCGTCTAAATACTGTGTTCTTTGTCGATTTAACTAAACAGGCACTTTTTTGTGTACAAGTTGAATTAAATAATACAAAGTCCTAAGTAAAGCACTTCAAGTCACATAAATGCCAACTTCACTTTGATTGTCCAACTGACGTCTACACGGCTTATTTATATGATACTATCGACGCTCCCTCGCTTCCCTTCGGTTGAAGTGAGTTTTTTGTAACACCCGTGCATTAACCAGAATTTATTGGACGGCATTAGTGAAAGCCACATTAAAATCCATTGCGTAGTTTCAAAGATCTGAGCGTACATACAGAGGGACTGCCGTGGGAAGCGACTTTGTTTTATACTATAAAAAGAAGTCCGTGACCGTATGGAATAGCTAGGTTTTATGTTCCGCATAATTTAGAACCTACCGAACTCTTTTAAGTCATACACCCTAAATATACACACACATACACTCACGCCTTCATTCCCAGAGTGGCATAGTGGGGTAGGCAGAGCTACAGAATTACTAACCACTCTAAAAACATGTTGATAATTCTGTAACCACATTTTGCACCCTAAATATATTTAAAAGAAAATCAAAACTGTGGCTACAATAATGAACTATACTCGTAATTCAATAATATAATAGTTATCAATAATATTTGACCTGTTTTATATGAGTTTTTTTTTTATTTGCAATAATTACATTTTAGTCGATTCGTAATTTGATGTGACCAGCTTAAGTACATCTGCAAGTGATTCCGTGAGATTATTTAACATGTACTACCTGAAATCACCCGAATACCATCCAGTATTTATGATCTACAAGAGAGTACATACCTTCCTCGAGATAAACCTCTTCACACACTTCCTCCTCGATCATCTTGTCATAAAGCTGGTGGTGAAGCAGCTTGAGATGCGACTTCAGGTTGGCTGTAGTTGTCTTGTACGAGCAGCTCTTGCTGCAAGCGTTGCAAGTCGCACGCTTGTCACCACTTTGCGAAGGCTGAGTACAAATAAGGTTAACATTTAGGAGTTTGAAAAGTCCTGACAAAAAGCCTGATATTTCGATAAAACTCCGGACATGTTCTGACTATTAGACAGACTTACTTTCTCATTTATAGTATTATATTAGTAATACCTAGTAGTTAGTAACTTGTATGGATTAGTATGGATAGTATGGGTCTATTACCATAGCATAGATTTAAAATATAAGTATACTTACTTGAAAATAGTCCCATATTCGACCACTAGCAACATTGAGTGGACTCCGATCATCCTTGGCGGTACTCGGTAAAGTCATATAAACACTATTATGTTTACACTTCAAATGCAATTTGAGGTTATGCGACGTACCCCCATACTTGTACATCTTATGGCATAATCTACACACTGCCTCTTTGCTCACTAGGTCCACTTTATCAAAGAAATCCCACACAGTAACGCGTCTAGTGTTTTCACTCATCGTTCCAATTAAACAACCAGTTATTTAACGAGATATTTCAACTAACGCGTTGTCGGGAATATGGCGACCGATGCACTGACGTTTGTCAGATTCTAACGCTGCGGCCACATCTATGGGCTTCGGTGAAGACTCAAGTTGGCATCTCTAACTAAGGCATACAGAATGAAAGAGACTTTCGTCTCATTTAGCATGTATGGCCATAGCTTAATCATGATTCATGAATCGATCGTTCCCATTTCGAAATATTACGTTCTTTATAACGTTAATAGTGTTAATACCTCATTGGTTTGTTCAAATAGGTTCTTTATAATAAGACGATATAAAACATTTATTGGGACTTATTCTAAATGAAATGTAATACGGTGTAGCTCGTATGGTTAAAAATTGATATTTTCATGTCATGGCTTTTTTTCTATTTGATGTAGGTAAAGTTATTTATTTGTTTCTAAGGCCCGTATTAATAAACTCATCTTGGCTGAGATGCCTGTCACAAGATACGTCAATGTAAACGTCAAACCATAGAACACTGTCATTTTTGACGCATCTCTAGACGAGCATTAGAGTTGAGATTAGTTTATGACTTGACAGAAGCGCGTGGAGCTAACCCCATGTGCTTCTGTTTAGTCCATTAGAGAAATTACTCTTTTACCGAACAATTTGTCCTCGCGTGTGATAGAGTCTGTCTAATGAAAGCTGAACCTGGATTTTTCTTGGCTGACGAGTCTGGCAACACTATTTAATATGTCGTTTGGACTTTGTTGTTGTTAGAAACTTGTCAATTCGAGATCTAAATTGATAAAAATACGGAGTAATCATGCCGTCGACGATAAGAGGCGGTGTCCGGGAGATTCTGTATACTATTATACAGAAGTACAAAGGAAAACAAGAGGAAAGAAAAGCATTATTGATGCAAAAAATTAATTGTTTAGTTACGGTGACCAAATTTATAGGTTAGTACGGCTTTAGTACGGCATGTTCATTTTGATACTTCTTATTTCTCTATGTGCAATCCTAAGTTTAATTTACCTTTTTCTGTCTATTATACGATGAGATTAAGAAATTAAACGAAATTAAATTCGTTTCAGAAAACCTGGACGTGCACGTTGACAAAAGTGTGCTGGAAAACGTAAAGCAGCTGAAAGAGGTTGAGGAAACTGAGTTAGCCTGCCAGACTCAGACGAAATATTTGGAAGAAGTATCTTCAATGACCGGTAATTACTAAAATTATCATTGTCTTTCCCTATATAATAGGTGTAGGTACCTATTGTCTGTCCCTATATCATGTTGAATCTCTTAGCATTCACAATTTTATTAAATTAATTTAATAGACAGATGATTAATGTAACTGACACTCATAGTTTCAATAAAACAATAAGGAGGTGTTTAGTTAAAAGATATCATAAACATATTATTTGATATGTATTTTCTGTGTGCGGAGCAAACAGCATTTTGTTGTTTATGAACCAAATGTACACTGTACAGTCGATTTCATAAATATGTGTACACTTTAGTACCTTATCTATTTATTTAATGTCATTTTTGATCGGCCAGATATAAAAGATGTTCGGGTTATATGAGTCTTCCTTGTTCTTAAACCGTTGCGATTAGAACCTCACCGATGCAATTTCATTTCACCTAAACCCAAATGTTTTTAGGGCTGTCGGACTGTACAATGGGGCTGTACTGCGCAACCACACAATGTATTTCTAAATGGTGTTCTGTTTATTTAACACTTTCTTTCTTCTTACAGATATCAGTGTTTCATCTTTAAAAAGAATAAGTAATGAGGGAAAATTAAACAACGGTGTCTTTAGTACTCCCGGAAAAAAGCGACCTCACAAGGCCACGGTGTCTAATTTGGATAGGTTTGACATCCAAGCTGTCCGAAATAAAATAAATGAATTTTATATTGTAAAAAAACAAGTGCCTACACTCAGATGCTTATTGGCAGAGTTGAGAGAAAGCATCGGTTTTACCGGATGCCTTGAGACTTTACGCCGAATACTAATGGCAAATGGATACGAATTTAAACAAAATACTGAACAACGTTCGATACTTATTGAGCGTTTTGACATAGCAGCTTGGCGACACCGCTACCTAAGGACTATTGCATCAAAACGTGCTGAAGGTAAAAAAATAATATACCTGGATGAGACTTACGTTCACCAGAACTACAAAACAAAAAAGTCGTGGCAGGGGCCTTCCACCCAAGGTGTAGTTGGCAATATCTCAGCTGGAAAACGATTTATTATTGATCACGCTGGATCAGAAGATGGTTTTGTGCCTAATGCTTTATTAACGTTTAGCACAAAATCAATCAAAGCAGACTATCACCATGACATGAACGCCACAAATTTCAATAAGTGGTTACGTGAGAAGCTTATTCCCAACTTGAGTGAACCAAGTGTCATTGTCATGGACAATGCTAGCTATCACACAGTGCAAATTAATAAGGTACCAAATACCAACACCCGCAAAGCCGAAATAAAAGAGTGGCTGCGTTCTAAACAAATTGATTTTGAAGAATATTATACTGTACCAGAACTTCTTGTCTTGGCACATAAACACAAAGCAGACCCAATCTATGAAGCCAATGAAATTCTAAGGGAGCACGGTCATGAGGTTTTAAGACTTCCGCCCTACCATTGCGACCTTAACCCCATTGAGCTAATCTGGAGTTCGGCGAAGAGAAAAGTCGCGAGTAGAAATGTCGGCGTATCAGCAGCTGAAATTGAAAAAATTATTAAAGAGTCTTTTGACAGCATAACACCGGAGCATTGGAAGAAAATGACTAATCATGTGCTTAATATTGAAGCTCAGTACAAAACCAGGGATGGAATAACTAAAGAACTAGAATCATTCATTATAAGTGTCTGTGATGATGACAGCACTAGTTCAGATGAATCATTAGAAATAGAGTATTTAGAATCTGATTTTAATTACAGTTCTTAGAGTCTTAGGGTATCATCTGAACTGGAACTACTGGAAGGTTCACCATCACATACACTTATTATGAAGCTTTCCAATTGATTAGTAATTACTCAATGTTATTGAGCGTACATTTGTAACGACTAAGTTTGTGTTGTTAGAAATAATTATTAATTACTTTACTACCTTGTAATGTTACTTTTAAGAATAATTGTATTTTATGATTGGAAAAAATGATCTGCTGGAGTTTCTTGCGGCGCTTCTTCTCCAAGATATAATTGTCGTTAGATAGAGGTGTAAGGGTGATGAGAATAATGTTACCTCTAATTACTTTATTAAAAAGGTTGAATATAATATTCCTCATCATCATTGTTTTATTATGCTGTGTGCGACACAGACGAAAACCTCTCGTATCAATGAAATCTATCAACAGCACGACTAGCACAAGTTGCTCGTGACTTGTTTGTCGCTCGGATCTCCCTTACTAGAACTTCTATCTAGTCTGTTACGATAGAGACGCACAGAGCGACAAGCGAGAAAATACAACTTGTGCTACACGTGCAGATCACTATATTTTCATGTCAAATATATTTCGAAAAACCAAATGTGCTCCAGTCACTGTCATCGTATTTTACCTAAAGTGCTTTTCATCAAAATATAGCGCTCGTAATAATATATATGAAAATATAGTACGCGTTTCCTCTTCCTTTGTGCCCACCAAAATAAATAAAATAATAAAAGTATCAATATCGTTTATTCCTTCATTGATCGGTAATACCATATCAAGATTTTTTGAATTTGCCGCTTTTTCCCAGGTTCAGCTTTCATTAGACAGACTCTAGGTACCTATGTATTTCTCTATGTGTAGGTATTTTTATTTTATTGGCAGGTATATTGTAAGTGTATAATTATTTCCTTAATAAAAGGCGTGAAAGCCGTTCATTACATCTCAAAAATGTATGTAATTATATTCGATGGAATTTCATAATTATTATTATGAGGGTTTTCTTTTCATCTAGATGACGTAAGGCACGCCAACTTCACGCAAGTTGGCGTGCCTTGCCCTTACCCTGCGAATCGGGGCGTCTTTTCCTTCCTTAAGTTCTTTTGGCGCGCAAACAGTACGGCGCGCTAAAATTAATAATTAAAAAAAAACTTTTGTTGCTGGTTGCGCGCTCGTTGTTCCTTGATAGAATTTCTTTGTTGCTATTGAATTTTATTTGTTCGCAAGTGTAGTAGAAAGCAGTATATATCACTCGAGGGTAAGTACAGATTAGTAAATTCGTGTGGTTTACGGGTCTTTTTAAAAAAACTACTATCTATACTACTATCGTTGTCTAGTATACTAGTACCCATAGCTTAGTTTGGGACTAGTTAAATACAATTTGGTTGAGATTGTCCCAGGATATTGTTTATTTACTACATACATACATTCACGCCTGTAATGCCAGAGACAGTGGTGTAGGCAGAGCTACAGAATTACCTACAACTCTAAATTTGTTGCTAATTCTGTAACCACATTCTGCACAACAGGCTAGGACGTTTACCAGTGTACATTAGTGACAGGTTGCCAGCCCATGGTCTAACAATACTACAAGCCTTTATTCTTTAGTCGCCTCTTACGACATCCACGGGAGGACATGGAGTGGTACTATTCTAAGGGCCTGTTGTTTGATCAGTAGTTAAACTAACTACTTAATTGTTAAAATTTGAAAAAGGAATCGAAAATTTGAAGGAATCTCAAGGAAATGTGTCAAATTTTCAATTCCTTTTTCGAATATTAACGATTAGTTAGTTTAACTACTGATCAAACAACAGGCCCTAAGCCTGCAATCATACGGCACAAATGTTTATTTGTATCAATTTAGTACTTATAATTTAGTTTTTAATAGCGGCTGTATCAATTTCATTTTTGTTTGGGATAGATGTCAACTACGAGTTAGATTCAAGAACCGAGGGTTTCGCACCTGTCTATTATATAAACTAATAGAATTTCAATTGCCTGAAAAAAAAGGTTTTTTTTTGAATAATTACAAAATATTGCCCTCAACTCTTTAATGTATTTATTCTTATAGTCAAGTAACATTGCTTAAATTATTGCGTTAAGTCCTATATTTCGCTTTGTTTATTTTACATATATGTATATAACAAGTATAATCTTCATTTTCATCTTAAGACCGTATAAATAAACTGATTCTTAGTGCGACGTTTTAGAACAAGCCTTTTTTTCATTAAACTTAGAAAATTTACAGGTTTTTCTCAGTGCAACAATGTTATAAATGTTATATTAAAAAAAAAACTACGAGCCTTCAAATGAATGCAGATACAATTAAATCATAAACGGCTCGATTCTCACTCTTCTATACGGTCCACCGTCACAGATATAAATACACGATAACGCAAATGGGTCAATAAACTTTTCTTTGTAGCTCGTTGCCATGGTGACGTCTCCTGAGTCACTCTTTAAAACTGATTTCAAAGGATATAAATCCACTAAAAAACAGTTTTATTGGCAACTACAAACCCATTCTTTTATGGCCTCTCTCTTGAGTGTGCTAGAAGTATATGTATATGTATTTATTTATTTATTTATATATTCGAGTATATAACATACAATCTAAATTTCCATAAGAATATGTATTTATTTATTTATTTATATATTGTATTTATTTATTTATTTATATATTCGAGTATATAACATACAATCTAAATTTTCGAGGCACCGCAGTCTTTTGGTCAATAACATTTTGTTCGCGTAACTTAATACACTACTTAATTTACATTAATTGTACAAAAACTTATATTACCTATCTACACTACACTAATATTACAAAGAAAAAAGACTTGATTGTTTGTTTGTTTTGAAATTGAATAGGCTCCGAAACTACAGAACCGATTTGAAAATTCTTTCACCATTATTTATTAGGGCTCCTGGAATCCATATCAATGTTTCTTCAATAGCATTTTTCCCCATTCAATTTTATTACCAATTGCATATTTTCCATTTTGAATTTTACCCACTAGCAAAATTTCTGTAATTAAGACTGCGCCGAGCAAACGCCGAGCGTCCAGTGGCGCCCTCATTACTTTTATTGTGTTTTCTAATTAACTAAAGAATCTCCTGGCAATTAGACGATACGTTTTGTGTAGCGCAAGTAAAAACACAATTTATGGGATACGTAACAAACTTTAATAACAATTACCCTTTGACTAGTCAGCTTAACGGGAAAAGGTGGCCTCTTTTTTCCGTTAAGTTGATAACTCGAAGGTGAATTGTTATTAAACTTTGTAATATACCCTATGTTGTTTTTTCATTTGTAGTACAAAAACTTACCGACCAATTTCAAGAAAATACTTTAGTTTATTAGAAAACACAATAATAGTAATGAGGGCGCCACTGTACATCCGGCGTACACTCGGCGCAGTCTTAAGATCGAAGTTGGTTTAGGTATGTTAGTTTTGCGGAAGACCGAAGCCTAGTGCTTAGTTCAGGACTAGGTCAATTGATCTGACCCCTCAAAAAGAACCACTATAATTCCGGTCCCTGCCTGTCAGCTTTCTGAAATAGTGGTACCGTCGCTGGGTCCATATTGGCTCATATAAAATTGGTCTTTCGATTTTTTATACAAATAACAATTTGTGACTATACGATGAGTATAGTGTTACTCCGAAAAATTTTGTTCATACTATTTAAGTCATAAGTATCGCAACTCATAATAAATTTTTCATAAAAACTGTTACTTTCTTTTGATTTTTATAAATCTAACCTAAGTAACCTAACCTAATTTTTTCATTAATGAAGAGTGATCATTAGGTTGTAAAATTATATGAGATACATTTTCGGAGTTCCAATAATCTAACACCCGTATTCACAAACAATACTTAAGGGATCCTTCACTGAGTAAACGCACTGCGTTCAATACAGCTTTGTGATTGGTCCTGTTTGACTGACCTTTTGTTTCTGACACGATTTGAACCACCCTGTGCGTTCGTGAGCACTGAGACCTCATAGTGACGTTTGTGAATACGGGTGTAATTTGCAATTTTATATGAACTTTTGCGCACCCGTCGCTGGTACTCTCCCCCCCCCTTTTTACAACTGGTGGTCGTAGACGACGGAGATCTTGAGCCGGTGCGCGTCCCACTGCAGGGTGAGCGGCAGCGGCGGCGGCGCGGGCGCCGGCCCGTCCGACTCCGAGTCGCTCGCGGCCAGCCGCCCCAGTGGGGCCACGTCCGCGGACATCTGCAGCGCGAGCTCTCTGGGGATCACGATCTGGAACAACCATTACAATAGGCTAGTTGACAAGGTGAAAACATACATACATAAACTCACGCCTCCGGGTGAATATTCCGGCGTTCCAACCGCCGTCATTATTCTCTTCAACACATTGACGAAAATAATGATAGCTACCAGCAACTTTTGATGTCTAAATCAGCGGACCCGGGGGTAGTATCCATTCCATTTAAAATAACAAGGAAGTTATTAAGTTTATGTTGAATAATATGCGAAAATAATAATGACGGCGGTTGAAACGCCAAATATTCACCCCTCCATTCCCAGAGTGGGGTAGGCAGAGCTACAGAATTACCAACAACTCCAAAAACCTGCTAATAATTCTGTAACCACATTTTGCACAGCTAGGCTAAGATGTTTACCAGTGTATTAGTGACAGGTTGCAAGCCCATCGCCTAACAGTACTATACGCCTTTTTTCCCTTAGCCGTCTCTTACGACATCCACGGGAAGATATGGAGTGGCACTATTCTAACCCGGCAACCACACGGGTAAGGTGAAAAAAAACGTAATAATCATGTATATTCATATAAATTATGAGTTTTAAAATCGATTTAAAATATTCTTACTTAAAAATAAATGGATCTTTTATCCAAAAAACCACGATAAAACTTGATAATTTTTTATCTATAGCCATTTTATCTAAAACGGCACCGAATCCATGATGACGTCAAGGGTCGGTAAATATCACAGATTATAGGATGTCTGTATATTCTATATGACAGTTGACGTTTGTTTGTTTTTCTGGCTTTGCTATGATTAGCCAATGTCAGTTTGTTTATGTATTGACCACTGACGTCACTAATTCCTGTGCGACGCCATCTTGCTCAAGAAAGCGTTTTGGCGGCATATTTTAAAAGTGAATTTTTATTTCCTTTTTTTAAACGAAATACATAAAAGAATTTAAAATTACCACTTTTGGAGTACTCAATAAACACCAACAAATAATCTGAAATGGTTTTCAAAAACCTGTCAAATAGCCTATTACAAGGATTCTTTTTTACAAGCTTTGATTTAACTTGCACTGTACGTAAGGGTCAAATCTTGCAAGTTAAATTTGTCCCACTTCCCAGTTTCCGATGAAGCTGAAAATTTGCATACGCCTTTAGTTCTGATGACAATACAATATAGTACCATCGAACTGGTCTAATGATGGAGACACAGGGTGGCCATAGGAGATCCTAAATTACACAATGATAAACCCGTCGTGTTAGGGCGTTAGATTAGAATCATCTGTAGATGACGACTGTGCACACCAAAGTACAGTCGGCAACAAAAGTTTCATGTCTGATCAGTAGTCCCGCCAATTTACCACACTGGTGTGACTATGGTTCATTTTATTTACCTGTAGTCACACCAAGACTGAATTTGCGTCTATTTCTCTTTTCAGAGCTCCTATATTTGAGTGTCTGATATAATACGAAACTGCCTCCTGTTTGCTGTGATCACGGATAAATAAAATGAACCGTAGTCGTACCAGTGTGGTAGATTGGTGTGAGTACAGATCAAACACTGAAAACTTTTCCCAAAAATTTAATGTTTGACAGAAACTTATTAAATTAGTAATAGTACATTATTGCCTAGGCAGTGAAGCAGGCAATTGCGGGCCGAGGATTGGATTGGTAAAAATACGAGGCCCGCAATTGCCGTACCTGCCGAGGCATATATAGTGCTTTTCTCAAAAATCGCAAGAAAAAAATTGTGTTGGAGTAAAATAAACAAGCAAGCTTCACATAACAAAAAACTATTACTCTTTACCGCCTTTATGTTTATGACAAGGAGAAACGCAAGCTTTTTTTTAACACTACTCAAGCTATTCGAGACACAGATAAAAAAGTTATGTTCCGAACAAAATTTGGATGTATAAGACTTGGGCCCTCATTTTATTAAGGCCGTTTTCACTTTTTAAAAAGTTAGATACTAGATAGTAATGAAATTTGTATGCAACATTGCGTGCTCGCTACACAAGCACGCAATGTTTTTTTTTTTAATTTGAGATCTGTCAGTAAACTATGTACTTCGCATCCCAATATACAGTATGTAAACTTACTAAAACCATCTCTTTCAACCAGTTGCTAGGCTAGTTGAGTTCAGTGTTTTACCACATTTTTTGCTAGTGTGTGTCGAATATTTTTAATTTTATCATTGCATAAAAATTGTAACATCTCACCTTTTTCAAAGTCGGTTAACCCTAAAAGTATCATCCCATGTGTAATGTTTACATCGTCGTTCAGTGCCCATTATAAGACCCGTATGTAATATTTTCATCGTAACAGATTATTGAACTTGCGTTCAGTTCATTCTTTATTTAAATTTGAAAAAGTGTTAAGATTTCAATAATTTATATACCCCAACCTTATCTATCGCCTAGACATGCTCGGGTTCAAATAAATGGTTTTAGTAAGTTTACATACTGTGTAGATAGTAATG